>OENT01000518.1:90982-104101 GCA_900239685.1 Rotaria macrura
AAGCAACAGAGCATGATTCAGAAAAATGATCTATCATTCATATTTCGATCTATCAAATTTTGTCGATGATTTCCAGAAATGATACTTTCGTGTTCTACAAAACTAAATAGAGATTTCAAACAATATATTTGAATCCTATCAATGACACGACTAGATGATTTGTGTTCCTAGAAGAATTTCCTTGTTTTTCTTCGACAATTTTTCAAATAACTATAAGATTTTTGTCTTCGAATTGCAACAATGAATAGCTCATAATATGTTGATAATTGATAAATGAACTTTATAATTTAATAACTAATATTTTTTTTTTGATAAGTAGAAAAATTTATTGACTAAAACTCAACGTCTTTGCATTGAACTAATAAATATTCATAGAAACATACTCTAGATGCATAGATAGCTGATAGGTATTTAAATAATTACAATGCTTTCAATAGACGAATGATTGTGTGAGTATTTCTAAAGCATCTTAATAATCTACAAAGTGTTTGCATATTGACACGAAATGATTAGTTTACTTTTAAACAACTGAACGAGCTGTAGGAAATTTTATGTTTTCTATTTGTTTCAATGGAAAACTTACTTGATAAATGATTTCACAGGAAACCATAGAATCCATTGAATCCATTTAGAGGATACAGCAGTCAGAAGTAAAATAATAACAAAACTGTATAGAATTTGTTTACCATGCTCTGAGACTAAAAACGATAAGAACATTACGTTTCAATAAAAACATATTCTATTGATTGTAAATAATATTTCTACATATAAGCATAGCAATTAATCGTACGTATGCCAAGATAAGAATCGAATAGAAATAATCAATTCATCGTTTACATACATTTTTCACAGACAAAACCACCATACAAAAATGAACACGAACATTTAAAACCAGCCAATGTATTAACACAATGTCCATGTTTTCCACAAATAATATTTGCAAAACAAAAATCAAGCACTAAAATACAATGAAAAAGAATCTATGTGATTTGTTCAATATTGAAATTACAAACCATATTCACACATATGATAGTATTCTAAATCAGGTTCAACATCACTTATTGAACAAACAATTTTATCTGATACAATATATGTCGTTAGAATGTAAGCAGTTGTATTGTCATTCAATGCATTCCAAGCAATATGATTGCACATACCACGAATATCTTCAATTTGTTCGAATTCATCACTATCATCGGATGAATCGAGATCGTCATATTCATAATCAATTTCATCATCGTCATTGTCATCATCATTAACATGTACATGAACATTGATCGATGTTTCGTTTGAAGATATCACATTTGTTATATTCGATTGTTGATCATAGATTTTATAATCATGATTTTGTTTAGCATGAGTTTCGTCATGAATAATCAATGATTCTTTAGGTGGCATAGGTTTTCGTTTCTTCGAACGTGTTAATATACGTAAACCAGTTGAGCTTAGACGATCGACAATTTTCTTTTTTAAATTTTGATATTTTAAACGTACTTCCTGAAATTTTGATTTCATTCGATCCCATCGGCCTTGATCGTTCATTATTGTTTCAGTAAATTTTTTACCTGAGATTTATTATTGTTGCATATAGTTTATTTTCATCGTCGAAAAAATACTACACTATTTGCTTACCTTTCAATAAACTTGGGTCAATTGCAATCATTAACGAGGGCAAATCGTTTCTTGTTAAAACATGAGCAGCATAAAATAGTTCAACTCCATTTCGTATTTGTATGAGATTCGATAGATTCGAATGGAAATAATTACATGTATGATTAACAATAGCAACTACCGATGTTACATTCGAGAGATAATAACATGAGCCACCTAAACGTTTCCATCCTTTTGGACAACGAAATCGATTAACTAAAAAATGAATGGAAACTATAATGGAAGCATTTCTTTGTCAAAAAATATGAAATTCAATTGTCTTGAAATAGGCATTATTGCTAAAATCCGATGATGAATGATAACAAAAGGCGAATAGTTATAGATGCAAAAAAGATAATGCATGCCAGAATCAAAACAAAATGAATTCAGTTAACCATCTATATCAAACAACGTCTATCAAAACGATTTACAACAAATAGAATTTTTTTGAATTTTAAGTTACAAAGCTAAAACAAAACAAATATTGATTGTGAGAAAAAAAGAACATTTTCAATTATCGGATTCAAGAAATATATCATAATCTCGATTATTCTGTCTAGTGTAAGATTCTTGAAATCATATCGAAATGAAAAGAAGACTGCCTTATATTTGTATGCATATATACCTATATATGCTAATTTCATACTGTTTTGTAGTGTTGACATTATTGTCTACCACATGACTAGGAATATGATCTATCGTAATTGACACCAGTGTGAACATGAAATCTCAATAATGAAGTTTTAATGAGGTTTGATCGATTACAAAGTAAATTTCATAGTCTTTGTAATACATCAAATGTTCACTTTAAGACATTGTTTTTATTATTATATGTGTATAACATACCTGTTTCTTTGATTTTATCAATAATCGATGGAAATTTATCCCACAATGATGTAATATCATCGATTTCAAGATTTTGTAAATTGTAAGATACAGTGCATGTTGTAGTTTGAATGAAAAAAATAATCAAAAATAAACATGTCGATAAAAAGATCTTCAACAGCATGCGTTTTAATTATGATTGCTAGTGTTTATATTTTGATTTGTGTCGCTGTTGATAAGCAAAAGTGGATGGAAGAAAAGTTCAAGCATGAATAAACATTATGATGTTCAAAATAAACTATTATTATTTGTAAAAATAGTAAAAAAAAAAGACATTAATCACGATAACGTTATTTCAACTATTGCCAGCTGAACTTGTACTCTTCGAAAATAGTATGAGAATAGTGTCAACAGCATGAATCAATAGAAAGAAAGAAAGAGGACGTAAAGGAAAGAAGAAAAAAGAAACAAAACCAGTGGATAGACATCGCCCGTATTATTCTGAGCCAGAAGTGCAAGGAAGAAAGGAAGAAAAAATGTATAGAAAAAACTTGACCATTTTGCTTCTTGTACTTATAAGAAAAAGAGGAATAACACAAAATACATGAGTATTTTAGCAATCGACCTATTGTGTCAGTAGTTACAAGTTCATCATCTTTTTTCTTCTTTTGCCTTTTCTTTCTTTTCTATGTATGTACAGGTACATCAATCCGAAGGCAATGATATTAAGTAGATGCATGCTCAAACAGACATACATACATATATATATATACGCGTGCCACTATATGTTCTCTGACCTCTTGTGCCACATCGATCAACTATGTTTATTGAATGAAATATCTTGTGTCATACTCTACGAGTAAAACGAAGAATTATTAATAAATATTACGCAGATTAACTTGTTAGGAAAAATCATTTATAAATTAGCAACATGCATTTGGTGTGAGGTTTACATCTGTAGGATACCATATATACATATATATATTCACGCTAATTGCACTCAACAGTATAAAATAATGATCGATACGATTTTCAATAGGAAGCACTAGCCATAAAAACAGTAACGAACGTCATGTTGGACATTTCTTTTTTTTCTATGTACTGTTACTTTGCAATTAGTTTTGTTGATGATTGATGAATGACTAGATGTTTTGCAAAAGTAATCGAATAATGTATATATTCAGAACTAATTGATCCAATAAGAATAATAACTAAACCAAAGATAAATATTTGGCAAATCTAAATCATAGAGTTAGAACAAATGGTAAATCATGTCTTTTGTATGAAACATAATAAGAATTTATTTGAAGTCAGCAAAGTTCAATGTTAAGAAAATGATTATAATTGAAGTTATTGTATTACAAAAGAAATCAATTCAGATAGGTTGACTGATTCAATTCTCATGTAGATTTCAAATTTTATTTTTTTCATATTCAAATTCATAGTCATTGAGGCAAATTTCGAAAAGAATTTTTATGTTATCTAATTTGTTCTCGATATTTTATATTAAAATATCATTATTGTTTCAATTATAATATTGACGTCATTTTTATCGAAACGTATTTAAGAATACTCTCTCATTGTGAGAAGTTCTATTTTTCTAAAACCATTCACATTAGTTTATATTTGAAAAGTTCTAATACATTCATGTTGATTTACGTTATACATAACTACTATTCGGTTGATGAATCAAATATACTTATCTGTAGAATCTTTCATGTACGATGACTCTTCAGATTAACAGAAGAAGAGATTTTGTTTTAGCTTATCACGGATTTACTCAAGATATCAGATATCTAGACTCGAGATTTTTTATTGGTCATTGAATGTGTGAAAAAGAAATCAGAAAACTTTCTTTATGATATCACCGTTTCATCGACAATTTACATTCAGTCTTAAAAAAAAACACAAGTATTCTGATCCGAATAACACAAACAAAAGAGAGACAAGTACTTAGAATGCAAAGTATATAATTGAATACTGCACATTGTAACTCGAGTATGTTGAATGGATTCAAATTAATTTAAAATTCTCGCCGGCTAACTATCAGACTATCAGAACTTAACATATAAGTTGTTGTGCTATTGTACAGTTTGAACTCTTGATAAATTTTAACCTATTCCCAGCGTGTAAAAATGTGCGCACGATCGAAGATCTCAGCATGATTATTGTTTTCTTTTTTTTAATATATTTCAATCTGGCTCATGGAATTACGTCCGCCAATGAATTGTTGAAGTATAAATGAAACTTAAGACGAAAAAAAAACAATCCTTAACAACGTTTTTCTTAAATACCAAGGATGTTAAATATACATTTCCTTATCGAATTAGGCAATTATTATTTATCTATAATGAAAAAATCAACATAAAAATTGTTGATATGTAACATTCATTCTGCATATATAACCTTAAAAATCTAATACTTCAGTTTGATGTTGTTATAAGCAACTCGTATTATGAGTTGTGTACGATTGTTTGCAAAATCTCAAATTCAAGTCCATCATATTCTATGCATTTGATATACCGTCTGCACACTTTCATTATTATTAATATGCATCCACTGATTGATACGATCATCCAAGAGTAAATGAACGAACAAGAAAAAAAAATGTTAAAAATATGTATAATTTTGTTCGCAAGGCAATAACTGATGTATGATTATTGAATCGATAAAAACTTTGAAGGTCATCTATATCAATTAAGGCACATAATTTGACTATTTGACATGAATTTAACTTAAATTAAGAGAAATTTATTTAATAACCAATCAACACAATTTGTAATATCTCATTAGAATTATAAGTTGAATATTTCACTCAACATTGAAGCTGTTAATAGATATTTTATACGAAGTCTTAAGTAAATAGACAGATTCTTATTCTTGAATTATTTATTAGTAAATAAAATGGCCTTTTTGAATGGATCGGCTGCACGGTTTACATGTGCTCATATATAATATAGGAAAATAAACAAGAAACGAAATATCCAGTAGCGACTAGCGATATCGTTGCCTGATTGAACAATTAACAATAATAGGTCAAAAATGATAGAGCAGGAATCTTGATAGCATTTGTTCATATGGTGTGTTAATTTATCGCCTTCATACTGACGAGACATCATCTGTTTTCAGCGAGCATCAACGATTCTCTTCACCATTGTTTCATTTATTATGTAACAAGTCATTAATTCTTTAGCAAACGTCAATATATTCTTTTTAAAAAAATCAATGAAAATTCTCATAGCATTCAGGACTAAACAAAATACTAAGAAAGTCATTGAAATACATGTAATCCAATGTGATTTATGATTACAAAGTATTCTAATCACAATAAGAAGCTAGTCAATACTTATAAATCATCTCATCATCGAAAAAATCCACATCTTCAAGTAGAAGACATGTCAATACTTCGAAATAATATGGATCTAAAGCAGAAGGAATGTTTATGTTTAACTTCACAATCTATATCAACCTTAGTAACACGATCAAGTCTCATAAATACAATCATTTCTTCTAAGATTTTGTCTTGTCCGTTGTCTGTTTACATAGGTCAGATATGTGTATAATTAAAAATTGTTCATGATATGTCGATATTACTTTCATATAGTTTATAGGAATGCCGATTATTCAATAATCATTGAAATTCACTTTCAAAGAAATGCGACTTTAACTAACAACTTGTATGTTATATTTTACAAACAAATTGATGAGCACTATCAAGTGTATCATGACGTCTTCTTCTTTCGTGCATTGTTCGATCTGGAATGTTTACTTTTAGTATATTCTCTAATAGAATGATAGAAAAAAAGAATGCATTCTATTCTGGAGTTTTATTTAAAAAATATTTATTGAACTAAACGAAGCTATAATTGTAATTAAGATGCATATAATATTAAAAAGCAAAGTAACTGCATATATTACAAACTCAATTACAAAAGCAACTAAAATAAAAAATATCAAATCTGTTGTATTTAACATCGTTGAAGATTATTGTTAATGCTAGTATTTGTCATTTGAAATAGATAGACTTTGTTTTTATTAACGTTATTTTTTCTTATGATTTATGATCTTATTAAATATAAAAAAGTTACCTAATGTCTTTTGTTTAACATACTTGAACAATATAATTTACTAATGTATACTAAATTTTTGAAGAAGGATTTGCTTTTAAGTCAGAGCAAGATTTCAACTAAGGATTTTTCTTATACTTGGCATAGTCATATGTTGAAGCATAGATATAAGCATGTTGTCGTTGCATTTGAACGTTCTTTATTTTTTGTTCGTACCATAATTGCATTTGTTGACTATGTCCCATTGATCCTTTTAATACAGATGATGAATTGATGTTTGAAGTAGGATTTACTTGGATATCGTCAGCACTCTCATTTGAAGAAGGTATAGATCGAGATACTGGTTGTTTCATATGTGCTTGTTGTAATATATTTTTAAGTGTTGGCGAAACTGCATTTTTAATACCATCAATAAGTGATTGGTGTACACAAGAAACAATATATTGTTCAGCTTCACTAAGGCCTCTAAATTCATCGATGGTAATGAAATTAAAGAATTGATTATATTTGCGAGATTGTGCATCAGATGAATTTGCTCTGAAAAATAAATCGATTGATAATCTTTACTCAATTTTGAATGTTGAACACAAGTCAATTTATTCGAATATGACAGAAATCTATTGTGTATTTTCTTTATGAGAAATTTCAAATGGAATACGATAACTTGCGATTCTTCTTGCGCGTTTGATGTTTCCGATGATGGATGAGTAAGCAGTGCAGTCGATGGTGATTCATCGATTCGTTGAGATTGTTGTGAAAGGACAAATTCATATGGTTTTTTCAAGCATTTTTTGAGATCGAATAAATAAAAATTATGAATGATAGTAAATGCAACATACCATCGATTACGTGCTCGTATTTTTGATTTCATTCGTTTAAGTTCTTCTATATTTTTAGTATTGTCACTTTCTAGCAATTGTCTAGTTGTATCATTGGATATGAGTGGCTTTAATTCCGTAACTCTATCATGATATATGGGCACATTCTTCTTAGTTCCTCTATTATTAGTCATGTCGAAATTAGCATTCGTACTATTATCATCATCACCATTTGTATTTACTTGAGGGACTATTGAAATGGAACTTCTGCATGGTGTTGAAACGACCGGAGATAATCCAAATTCAGATCCACTACTTAAGATCATGCGTGAAGATTTTGAACTATTTTCGGATTGCCTTGTCGTATTCAACGATATCCTAACGGTAGTTGTTGCTTCCATGGTAATTCCATTGTCTGTGATTGTATGCTTACTTGCGCGTACGGGTGAATGAGTATTACGTATTTCTGTCTGATGAATTATTTCAATTATCGTTGGTATACTGTTTCGATGATGAACTAATGATTGTGAAGCACTATAAAAAGTATCAAGGGATAAGTTGTCTTCTGTCATCGAATTTTCTAGTATAGATTGATTAGATAAAATGATCATTCAAACGTTATTGAAAACTTTACCTGTACGTTCCCTATCATCATCACGTGACGAAGAAGTTGAGTTTGAAATTTTTTTCTTATTAGATAGTTTTTTTTGTTGTGTGAGAGATTTTTGAAGGGAATGAATTGATTTTGTCCTTGAATCATGATCATCATCAACCACATTAGTATCGTCGCCACTAACACTTTGATCCTTGTCGGATGAGAGACTTCCATGAGTTGGTTTTCTTGTTTTAGGAATCGATTGATTTAATACTTTGGCTGTTTCTTGAAGAATTGGCGATTCCATCGGCATTCTAGGAGGATCTCTATTGTTTTCTTTCGTTATATTATTAGTTAGCATGGGCTGTTGTGATGTCAATTCTTTACTAGTATCAGTCATTTGACTACGTTCATCAGACGTCTAAGAAAAGAAATGATGGGAAACAGAGCTAGGACTATATTATCGTTTTTTTACCCTAGAGAAGTTTTTCGGGCTAGGTTCTAAATTCATTGCTTCTTGTTGAACATGAGATTTACCATCAGTTGCCTTGCTATTTAATGTCACTACCGATGACTCATCATAGTCTTTTGACTCAACTGGCATACTAGTTGTATTCCCTGAACTACCTTCTTGTACGTTATGATTGAGATTCTCAGTTGATTCTCTATAGTGATGTTTTTTTTGATTTATTTGTTACCTAGACTGACTTATGATTTGTTTCTGTTGTTCAAATTTATTCTCATGTTCAGATACATTTGAAGACATAGTACACTGTTGAAGATGATTTGTTGTCGATCGTTTTTGAACTGCATCACGAAGCAAATCACAAAAAACTAAATGAAGAACAATTGCAAATAGCTATATTGTAAGTGGATACGTAGACTGACCGAGTACAATCGGATTGGAGTATTGTTTTTCGACATTTAAGTATGAGATATATGCAGCAAAGCCAGCATCTTTGAAGTATGATACAAGAGAAGTAGAGTAAATTGAATCGAATTCATCTACTTGAAAGATTGTATGTTTTTCTTTTGATACAACACAAATGAGAAAATATAGATCAAAGATGTGTCTATCTTAATGTTTCACCATATTCAATGTAATTCAATATTTCTTTATCACTCAAATTACTTCATTATTTTATATTGAACTTTTTATTTAAAAACAAAGGAATGAAATTTGATCTCCGATGTAAGAAATATCGTATGAATCGTTTCATCTTTGTATGAGATCATTTTACTTTTCGAAATTTATTCTTAGTTTCAATCGCTTTCGTTTTTTTTACTCTAAAGATTGTGTTATGTAATCATATCTGTTTCATCATAAATATGTGGTTACGCATGGAAGAATCAATTTGGTAAACTAATATGTGAATGTAATGTATTAGTCGAAAAGTTAAAGTGTGAACACTAAAATACTCTGTAGCAGGTGTCTGAATTTTACTTACGTCTTCCTGTTATCTAATGGACTAATATATTCGTTCACATACAATTAAACACAGTAAATACGTCAAAATCTTACTATTGATTTATATGAACTAACATGACGAGTTAAAGTTGGAAACGAAGGTGTTTGTTTTACGAAAGTTTTTTAACTAACATTCGAAAATAGATTTAAAACGAAACATTCATAGCATAGAGGCGAGTGATTTTCCTAAATGATATAGTCAATAACAAGATTCGATTTGTTGTATTTTCCCTAAATATTGCCCGAAAAACCTAGACGCATCTTGAATATAAATTGTAAAAAGGCCATCTCTAAGTATCTATACTACTTCTAGTTTCTTCATAGGCGGTCAATAGAAAATGTGCCAAACCGCGTCAGTTTACCCTCTCTTCCAGTAGTATTACAAAAGCTAAGCATCTTCTAAGTTACATGCAGCATTTCGATATTCTCGAACAATTTTCCTCTATGAATTCATATTAAACAAAAAGCTTTTCTCTTTTGAATATAACTTAGTTGAATATTTTACCGTATGTATCCAATGGTCGTCCAAAAACGCTATAGTCAAGCCGAGCTATATAAAAAAAATTCACAACTGTTGATGAAACCAATCGTATTACACATGAGGCGATGCCATGAAAACAATCTTTTGAAAATACAAAATATGAGTATTTCATCGCGCAATTATGATTAAATCTTACTAGCGAAAAAGCTAAAATAAACAAAGATAGAATAGCTTGCTGAAATTTTTACTTCTTTACTGTCGGTTGACAGTGTTAAAAACAAAAACTTTTCGACTGATCGACTGAGAAGCATTTTTAATAGATACAGAACAAGTATCGGTACAATTATAGATAGTGTTGCTGCCACTTGATAACTATCCAATCGGATCATTTTTATTCCGATCAATGCCACAAGTATTAAATGAAAACATATAACATATCCCCATGCCATATATCCAATGAGAAAACCAGAATAATTCATTGACTTTATTAAGATTTTATCCCATGTAAAATTTATGTCTGCTGGTGGAATATCGAAACATAGACCCTGACGTAATTGTTGTTTGTGTTTCTTAAAATTTTGCATTCCATTCAATAGTTGAAATGTAAATAGTATTGTTGTCAGAACAACGCTAATTATGCCCTCAGTATTTAGAGAGACTTCATCTTTTGCTTCTGTATCATTACAAAAAAACAAAAAAAAATATTCCAGTATATACTCATAAGTAAACACTTGAACTACTCACCAACATTGAATGAATTTTCCATATAGGATTTTATTATTGAAATATGTCCTTGCGTTTGTATAACGGATAGAAAGAGAAATGTACATGCTAGATAATAGAGAAGAACAAAAGCTATCGTATAAGTACATGTTGCTAGTGTTGTAAAACGAAAATCATTATCCCAATGATAGAAAATATCAATGAGCTTTCTAATAGATAATCGATTCATTATATTGCAGTTTTTCGATGGATTTTTAATATGAGTTAAATGATTCGTATTGGCATCGCCATGAGTAATCAAATCAGTGGGCTGGTTTCTCGGTCGAAGTAATTTTGTAACGAAGTATCTTGAAATTTGTAAATCATCCGATTCGATGATGGAAGGTGACCAAATACTTGTGTTATTTTTAATAGGTACATATATTGAATCGTATGCAAAACGAATGAATAATTCAGCACTGAGAAATGAAAGAAAAAGGAAATGTGGAATATTTTTTATTAAACCATAGATAATAAACCATGTTCCAAGTTCCTGAAACGAAATATTTTTTTTCGAATAGCTATTATCATTTATTAAAGATTTGATACTATATATCGATACAAAATTCTTTTTCTACACACAAATGGAATGCTAGCAGCTCGGAAAAAGTTCATCGAAAATAATATTTTTATAATGGTTACTACTACTTTGGTAGGTTTGCTCGTTTAAAGTAGTAAAGTGATTTGAATTCTATTTTCTGCAAGCATGTGTTGCTTATGAACAAAATTTTTTGGATTATTTTTCTCTAATTCAATGATTCGCTTTTGTCTTTACGTACAACATAGTATTTCAAGAAAAGTCGAAGTAGAATATGAATCACTATTGAGATTCAAGTAATGAAATCGAATAATTTATCACGTTAGTTTTAGTTAAAGGTGATTATAAGGTTTTGACCAAAAGGCTCGATACATGTACACTTTACTTATATGAGCAAAGTGTACGCTTACACTTTGTTTTTGGCATCAAAGTGTACAAAGCTTACTGTACGCAATTTTCTCGATCTATAATACAAAAGTATGGCTCGTTTTGCAGTAATGAATATAAAGTAAAATTTAGAAAGCAATTAGCAGGGACAACAGTATTGTACAAGAGATATAAGGGTCACCTGCTTGAAAAATATTTGGCTAAAGCTTTCTCAGAGTTTTCGACCAACTGTATTTCTTCATTTTAATTACAGCATTGTCACCGTCACATTATTTTGTCTAAGCGAATCACACGAATTAATACGCAAATGTGATTGAAATGAAGAACAATGTAGCTAAGCCTCTCGATCCGACCCCTTTGTGTTCACATGCAAATAAATGATAAGTAGACATACTGTTTCATAATTTGACACAGTATTTTTTTAAATATGAGAAGAAAATGAGTTTGAACAACAAAATCAATTCAAAAGTTATAGTCTAATATCTTATACAGCTGGTAAAGTTTTAGAATCAAAGTGTAAATAGATTTTGCAAAGTGTGGATAGTACATTTTGGTTTTTAGAGGAAAGTGTACATCAGAATTAGCAAATGTTCTGTACATTTTACTTCTGCTTGGTACACCTGCTATTGGAAACACTGTCCGGCAGCTTATTTATTTTTCATTTCTGTTGTGCACCGATGATTTCGAAAATTATCGCCACATTCGCTGCAGTGTTCAATAAGAGGCAGCAAATGTGGCGCCTTCTTTTGAAATCATTGGTGCCCAACAGAACTTTATAGTATATGTGCCACCGGATAGAGGAAGTCTTTCTCTCTTAATACCAACATATCCTGGTTTGTGGTCAAAAACCTGCATGAAACTTACAATCGCCTTTTCTTCAACGCATATTTTTGCAATTTTTAGATGAAAATTTTCACATATATAAAATTCCAAAGAACTATTTATCTTCCATGAAGAAATTCACAAATTTTAACAATGTCTCTTCGATATGGGAAGTCATTAAGATACTACATTCTATATAGTGTTGTCTATGAGAAATAATTCATTCGCTGAGAAGATTTCATTCAAAACTCTTGTGTTCGTTTTTAAAAAACTAGTTTGATCTGCACTCTGTATGCGCATAATTTCAAATCAGAATTTGATGACCATCTTTCAATACAAAAGTTCAAGAGCTTACTTAAATTCTATGGGTTACGTCAATCCTTCCGCGAGTTTCAAATGCAATAGTATCTAGTATCTACCCAGGTCAATCAGAACGATCCGTAAACGGTCGTAAACGATGCAATTTCGGTGATATACGATGGTCGTGGCGGTCGATCGTTTACGAATGATCGTATACAAGATTATCACGGGTAAATACGGCAGTATTTAGGATGGTCGTTTACGGACCATTGCAAACGATACTGTAACGAGCATCGCAAACAGTCCCTATTTCAATCGTATTTACCATACGGTGCCAGACCATGCGAGAAAATATTTTACTAGGGCAATAATGTTTTTTTCTTAATTCCCGTTCGAGTTGTCCCTA
>OENT01000519.1:0-100738 GCA_900239685.1 Rotaria macrura
AATCTTGCCTGACGATGTGATTCTTGCCTCGCCAGGCAAGAATGTATCTACAAGAAACTGGAAAGAACGATGTCAAGATCGTCGACTAGTGTCTAGTCCAAAATGTGTTCTGTACGAACAATAGTTGAGAAGTGGATTCGGTCATTTGATCTTGTATTGGCGATATAAAAATGAAATCAGGAATGATATATCTTTTATCATAATAAAATTAAAAAAATGTTTCACTAGTATGGCTTATCCTATTCTTTCTCAAGGTATTTATTCTCTTGAAAAAGAAAGAAAAAGACAATCACATGAGTTTAGAAGGGAAAAACTTAATGAGGAAAAGTCATTAAGATCAGTTGTTGTATTTACGGAGTTTGTTGATAAGCCATGTTGAGAATAATGTTCACTTGCGCAACTTTATTCACTATTTGTATATAATCATGAAGTTGTTGAGCCGAATTGATGTCATCAAAACTAAAATATATCTTTCGATGAACGATGGATGCAGTGCTGAAACTTACAAAATAGTGGATTGAATGTAGCCTTGATATGTTAACGAATGTGATAAATCAATTTTTACAATTGAACCGTGAACAACAGCTAAAGCACTAACATAATCAGCAGCGTCTACAAATAAATTTCAAAGAGTGAATAGAGAAATAAGAAAAAAACATAATCTTAAGTTGTCTCACGTTGCCAGTTGTAGCCATATGTATCAGGCATTTGACCGGTAAAGTTACTTCGCGAATGACGAAGTTGCTAAAAAAAGAATATAAACAGTTATATGATTTCCGTTCATGGCAAAATAGAAAGATATGGTTGATTGTTTTCAAAAAAAAGAAGCGATTAAAGTCATTAATATAAATGTCATTTTGAAAACTTAATGTTTCTTAGAAGTAGAATACTCGGAAAGGTCAATCAGATTGATCTGTAGATTTAAAACACTTTAAAACTTGTTACTACCTGTAACAAATGAAGATTAAGTCAATGTTGAGATATAGTTCGATCATGCGGTGTCCTGTGATAGCAGACTTTTTCGGGACCCCCCAGGAGGAAGGTTACGGCCCACTGTAAATTACCGTAACTTTACCGTAAACGGCCGTTTCTACTCCGTAATTACACCATAAACGACCGTATTAATACCGTATTCCACCGTAAACCAGGTCCATGATTTACGACCGTATTCTCACCATACTTTTGCCGTATTTGTATCGTATGTCGATCGGATACGGTCGTAAATCATGGACCAGGTTAACGGCTGTATGCGCTCCGTATTTGACCGTAGATGGCCGTATACTTACCGTATGATTTCACCTGGGCCACTCTTAAAGATTTAATGAATACAAAAAACATCTAATTTTGAACATACTTGCTCTATTGCACACATTCTTAGGTGAAAGTTAACAGCACCAATACACAAAGCTACGTACTTGAGGTACAGCATGTAACATTCCATTCGTTCGATAATAGTATGATCTGGACATTAGTATAAATTACGATATCGTTGGACTTAATAATGACACTAAAAATAAGATGAAAATATAATGCGCTATCAGTCTAAAAGAATAACACACTTGGACGGAAAAGCAGAATAACAAACACAATGTTATGTGTGAAGAAGAAATAGTAAATCAGTCGATTAGACATAGAAGAAATCCACGTGCTCTTTGAGGGTTCATTTTACATTTTCTATCTTTCTTCATAATAAGAGTGACTAACATTTTCAAGAAAAACATAATAGTTTGATCCTTGATATTCTTTCATTCTTGTTTAAACTTACTTCCTCGCAAAATCAAAAACAAAGCAATACAATAACTGCTTGAATCATGGTCTGAAGGTGATCAATGTGATGTAACCAAGCGAAAAAGATCTATGTACTGTAAAGCACTAAATAGACAATGAAAACAATTTTTTTCTTAAATATTTCTCTTACATTATTAGTTAATTTTTGTCAATCAATGGTGCAACAGCTACTAAAAATGACACTATCAACTGTCTTATTTTGTTCGCAATCTAATACAATCATTTGAGCAGCCGTTGATAAATATTGCTAAATGGAACATTTTCGTATGTTCTACATTATGTTTATTAAGCACTAGATGTGTCACATATTTGAAATGCCATCAAAATTGAAAATAACCAATTTCTTACTTTTTATTATTCATAGCAAACACTACTATTTCCAACTGATTTTATACAAGAAAGTACACAAGAATTAGTTCTAGCTTATATTAAGATATTAAGTATTGAGAAGGAACTAGAAAATATAAAACATATGATAGAAAAAGACAAAATAAATATTGATAATAGGCAGAACAACAATTTAGATATTTTCATGTCATTTGGTTTTCGACTTCCCATACAGGCAATACAATAATCACGTTTTTTATTATATGTACAAAAATATTTCAAACGCATTAGAAAGTCTTTCAAACTATCACAGCTCCACCAAATGAGTGAAAGCAAACACTCTTTAAAAAGAGGCTATAAATTACCCATGTAAAAGAATTTTGTTCAAAAAATCACGAAATAATCGATTATAATCATACGATTTTAATCAATAATTTAAGCAGTAATAATCATAGCAAAATCAGATTTTAATCGATTATTTCAAATTATCCGGATTATAATCGATTTTAAAAAATATGCTAAATTGATTATAAACAGAATAATTGAAATAATCAATCAAAATCTGATTCTGCTATGATTATTAGTGCTTAAATTATTGATTAAAGTCGTATGATTATAATCGATTTTTTGATTATTTTTTTACATGGGTATTGATAATAGCTGATAAAATTCTTTTGTTGACGGAAACAATTGTTCAGTGAATCACAGACTAGCTGCAGATATACATCAGTACATTTTCTTAAAAATTGCAGCCACACTGATGATAGTAAATAATTCCTAAGAAACTTTCTTAGAAGAATAATTAATAACAAACAAATTCAATATTGAAAGGAACAATATTTACCAAATTTATCAAGAACCTCTTCGAATTGATAAAACTTCAATTGCATAATAAATTATTGACTTTTTCATTTTAGTTTGTTGCTATTGTTATCGATGGATAGTACCAAAAAGGGAACATTAACAGTTGTTTCTTTTTCAGACAACCCAGGCCGAACTAGCACGGTCGTCAACGACCGTGTACGTAGAAATATGGCAAAATACATGGTCCAGTATTACGATCGTATATCTCCGTGTCGTATACGGGGAAATACGACGATATACAGAGAGAGAAACAATCATTTATGGTACTCGTATACAAAATCCGTAAACGGTTTTCATTTTCCACCATATTCCTCTGTATACGATCGTATTTGTCCGTATACGACACGGCGATATACAACCGTAATACTGGACTATGTAAAACGCGATAATATGACCGTATACCGTCGTATGGGGAGCGTATATGGTCGTTTACAGCCGTATACGAAGTCCGTAATCGTCGACCTGGGTATAAGGCAGATTCGCTGATAGATTTGTGTGCTCAAATATGATCGAGTGGTTTTGTATAGTCATATACGAATTTAGAGAATTAGAATTATATGAGAAAAACAAGTGTTCGAATCCAGCCTCGACCAAAAATAAATAAAGTATATATAATTAGATTCCTTCCTGGACGACTAAGGGAAGAACGAGCAATAATGACAGATTCCTATAGAAATTACCAGTACCAAGAAGTTAGTAAGCAATACTATGGAAGTGTAAATAATTTTGGTTAATTTTTTTCATAGTTTGAGTACATCTTAAAAAAACCGCTCTGTACCGCAGTGTCAAGAAATCCCGGTATTTAGCGTTTCCAAAAAACGCGGGAGTCAGACCGTTAATGCGGTTTTTAAAAACCGCGTTCTACCGCGTCTTGAAAAAACCGCGATTTTTCCTGTTTTTGAAAAGACGAATAAACGGTCTGGCTCCGCGTTTCGAAATACCGTTCAAAACCGCGTTTTTTTTGCGAATTTTTTTCGTGGGCAGTGATCACTTTTCATTCATCAATTCCAAAGTGCCTCTGTTTTCAATAAAAAGACAGTTCAAATTCCGTGAATTTTATTTAAAAAAAAGATCGATTACGGAAGAAGTACGATTCGGAGGCGGATCCAACACAAGAGTTGTTGCTTACGGCCATACCACGTTGAATACACCAGTTCTCGTCCGATCACTGAAGTTAAGCAACGTCGGGCTCGGTTAGTACTTGGATGGGTGACCGCCTGGGAATACCGAGTGTCGTAAGCTTTGTTTTTGTTCGTTGTCTTTGATAAAGGAGGCGCTGGATCTTTTTCAATACAAAGGAAGCCGGATTTTGCTCGTGCGAATTTCAGTTGAATTTAGAAAGATCAGTATCGGCTAGCTTCTGCTATTTTTACGAAGTAGGAACAATTTTTTGATTGCAACTTCATTTCGCTTATCCTCATTTTAAATATTTTTATTGCACGTTCATCATAGTCATTTTTTCAAGTTCTTACCAAGCGTATTTATAAAATTTGAACGGATATCTCATCGAATTCATTTATTATTATGATTATAGACAGTTCATCGATCGATCAAATGTCTATGAGTAGTTGAATCTTTTATGAATTTCGAATGATTACTGTCCTGACGAAAAAAATGTTGACATACCCGTCACTATTGATATCTATGATCTTTATTTGTAGTCGCACATCACAATTTAATATCTATGGTCTACGAGTGTCATAGTGTTATTAAAATGCAAGAACCATTTCATTATTAAAATAATTTGCTATCATGCACCTACGCATGTAATTATCATTGATTGAAATATTCAACAAAGAGTCTAATTTTACGAATATTATCTAACATGTGACCAACGTGGAAAAGAAAGTCTTATCATTATGTATGTGTGTGCATGTATTAAATTTGCATTCTATATATACGTATTAACCGCATGAAAAAATTGATATCAATAAACGCATCTGTACATTATATTTGTCAAGATAGAAAAAGAAACGAAAGTTTGTCAGAGACGAAAACAATTTCAAGACAAGAAACAAAAAGACGAATTTTGTCAAATAATTAATAAATATAAACTACGACGTACACATAGATCTTTCACTGAGAATTTGATAAAACACAGAAGAACGACTGTATAAACAATTTAAATCATTCATGAATCAAATTTAAATAGTTCTTCTTCAATTCCGTCGATGTAATGGAAATCTGTCTGAATGAAGTGTGGACGAAGAAGCTTGGCCAGAATTAGGATATTGAGAATTGGATGTCATCCAATGTTTATTGGAGCTTAACTCGAGTGAGATTGAGCTCGCTTTGTTGCTGTGGTACCGATCGTCTACAACAATTAAAGAAATAAAATTGACACTTAAAAATAAAATTTATAGCATTAAATAAGCAAATCAGAGGTGCGAAGACACTGAAATCGTAGCATAGAAAAAGCCTCAAAAAGTCAATAGCCAAATAGCAGTATAGCAAAAGCAAAACTAAAAATCAAGTGTATCAACGAAGCAAACACCGTTCCATGAACAAATGGAAACGGATGTGCAATATTTCACGTACGAAGATGTTTGTGCATGTTCTGCGGAGTAACCACCGTCATTGGTGTCAACCGATCTAGGCTGTTTTCTTCCTGAGATTGGATATGCTCTATCATTGGGTCGATTATATTCCGGTAGTCTAGCAGATGTACTAACATCACCAGACCGAGGTTGTCTTTGATTAGGTACAAGTGGTGCCATATCATCGAGATGATTTCCATCATTACTACCACCGTATTTGTATGCACCATTATCAAATGTGGATGAATTCGATGGAAGAAGGCGACCGAAGTTAGGACGTGCCATCGGTACTTTTGTCGGTGATTGGCGTTCAGTTTGTTCTTCGAAAAGCTTTAACGATGATTGAGATGTACCTTTGGGGTCCACACGTATTTCTACATTGAATACAATAATGAAATACAACAACATAGATTCACAGACATTTATATTATTCAGTTTTCCCTTTGTTTCCTCATCGTGCAAAATAATAATAAATTAATAGAGACAACAAATAGCTATCATGTCTAGATATATATCTAATATAAGTACACAAAAAAGCATTGCCTATGCGTAAACTCACTATTATGATCATATATTGTATATTCAATAATTCTCTCTGTATGACATGATAGAGATTTTAAAACAATAAAATTTGTTTTCACAATTGATTTTCTTACCTGTTGGCTTTAATGAACCTGATGTATTAGAATTACGATGTCTGGCGAGCGCTATGATTTCCAGTATAACCAGAGCAAGAAAAAGAAGACCCATATAAATATACCAGAAAACCCAAAAAAGTAATGGTAATACAGCAAGAAAAATGCCTAATGATATATTGATGAATCCGAGTGCCAATATGAGTGAGCCTAATATACGATGAATAATACGCCATGCACCCGCACCACCCCATGTCTGGTGATTGAATCCTTCTTGACTTATTTTATGACTTGATCCGGAAAGACGTTTATGATTATTTGTATTTCTTTTGATACAAACAATTCCAAGCCTTTGTAAAACAAAAAACAAGAAAAGATAATTATGAATCTATAACAATGAAATTAAGACATACAATCCAACGAGAAACTGCATAATTGTTAGTATAAAAGTTATGATACCGATTATACCATGAGCATGTCTAAAATGAAGTCGCGATGGTGTACGAACTGAGTGTACACCGAACGAAAAACCACAGATAGCTAGTGCAACTCCAAAAAGCTAAATAAAAATCATCAAAATTATGATTCAAAGTCAGCATTCATCTACTTGTAAGATGATATGTAAACATCGTGTAATAAATCCATTGACAACATGTCGACCAACTATATAGCCGATAGGAAAAATGATACCATAAGTAACTAATTGAAATATTCCATGAAGATGGTAGTATGAAAATGGATAGGGACATCCACGTGAATTTGGTGCAGCTAATGCATCTTGTGCCGATGCTTGTAAGAACCAAAGATCAGAAAGTAAACGACGATCACTAGATATTTATTTGTACGATTAAATAAATGAATAAGTACTAATAAATACTTACGCTGTCGCTCGTCCACCGAAAACAAACATGCCAGGCATACCTTGAAAACATCCAGCAACAAAAGCAGCACCTTCTCTTTGCATTGGATAACTACCATCCTATTCAATGTAATGACATAAATAAATTTATTACTATCTACACATTATACAAATATATTAAACTAATAAAATAGATAGAAAATATTTTGTCTATTGACAATCCTTGTTTTATTACAAATGATATAAAACGAGATGACGATAAATTGATAGTTTTCGCTAGTGTAGACAAGCTAAATGAAGTATTCTAATGAACATCCTAAAATAATTAACTGCTCAGAGTTGACACGATATTTTCAAAGTTTCACATCAAAGCAGGAGTTGGTTAAAAATTATTGGTTTCTAGTATATAGATTTAAACTGTGTCAAATCTCATCAGTCAATGATTGTAGAATATCGATTAGAAAACTATCTCTTATCTGTATGGAAACAACTAGAGTGGTCCAAATTATAGATACGAAGATATTCTTGTACACATGAAATGGTGACAACGAATTTTAATTGATAAGATTAATCATGAATTAATTCTATGAAACTTACTGTTGGAGATGGAGCTGCTCGTTTTAAAAACCATTGTTTTTTGCTTAAACTAAATACAGCTACTTCATCGCGCGGACTTGGATTAGTCTGTAAAAGAGATGAAAGAATAAATGTTTGAAGTGTATTTTCATCCTACACACATAAATCGATGATGGATTCGATTCGCGACCACTCCATAAGATAGCCACTGCTTGTTCGAGTCCCATATTCATATTAGCCGACATATCAGCCGCACTTGAACCAGTTCCAGCACATGTACTATACGATGGAAGCGTCACCATCGTAGCACCTGTTTTTGTTGTTGGACATCCACCTAAACGTTCCCAATTGCCATTGTCAATTTGTAGCAACCAACTATCTTTTGATGGACATGGACCACCTTTTCCATAACCACTAGAGCAAAAACATTCTAGTTAGATATTGCATGAATATTTTCATAGAATAATTTTCTTCCATAGATAGAAACAAATCTACATGAATTAGTTCTAACGAGCGTAAGTAGTAACTTGTAAAGCAAGAGTCAATAATACCTCAGTGGATAAAGAATTTCTACTAATTTATTTGTTCAATTATTCATTTTTATTTTCTCGTACCTTAGACATCCACCAAACAATAAAAGATAATTATCATTAAGTAATGCTGTCGAATGTCCATACCGTGCATGCGGATAAGCTGGACTATATGATGGTAAATCATTCATAACTAAAATGATGGAAGTAAAATTTGTTAAAACATATTTTCAAAATAAAATATGCATAAACACTTTACCTATTGATGCTTGTGTCGTTCCCGATTGACTGAGACCTGATGCACCTTTCCCAATGATTTCTGTGATCGAATACATCGAATCACGTGATTTACCCATCGTATATAAAACCTTTGGAACATCATTCGCAACTGGTGCAACAGCTGCTGAGCCAAAACCACGTGGATATTGTGATGTTTGTGTTTCCTGCCAAGTTTTTGTACTAGTAGATAGATAAAAGAATTCAATTTAAAAAGAAAAATATTCATTTAAAATACATACTCATAACTAAGATACCAAGCATCATGAAACGGATAAAAATCTTCATCAGCACTATCATCATTACCATTGAAATTTTTCATAGTATTATAACCAGTTCCACTCAATGGATTGTAATTTGGATTATTTACAAAATCTGGATTGTTCATTAATATTGGATTTTGTATAAAATTCGGTGGTGTTTCATAATTATAATTTGGACCTTGTTGAGCAGCTGCATAATATAGATATTGATTATAATACGGAGTTGAACCTTGCACACCAAAGCCACCAAATATATATAAACCACCATTGATTGAACTTGCCGATGCCATACCATAACGACTTGGTGGTGGAGCTGGAAAACTAAGTGTATCCCATTGACCTACAACAAAATCATGAAATTTTCTTTAATTGGTGTGCTACGATAATTTTTATGACTTGAGTACCAGTTAGAAGATTGAATGAATAGCAATCTTGAAGAGGCATTCCTGTTTGAGTTCGACCGCCGTATAAAATAATAAATGCTTGATCGAAACCAATAGCAGCATCACGTCGTGCTATGGGTGTGTCGGAACTTGTACCATCACTGAGTAGAATCCATTGCATTAGTTGACTATATCCCGTTGAAACAAGTATTAGAAAAATAGGAAAATATATCAATAGATTTGAAAACATCTAAAGATTAAAAAAGAAGAAACAAAAAAAATAAAATTAATATGATTAACAAGCAAATAGAAAGCTTATGCTTGAAATTGTTAAAAATAAGCACGTATTTCATATAAATGAAAAGAACATTTTCTTGGATTGTTCTGAGTGCTTTTCTAGCTAGAATTCCGAAATTTATGAATGTATTACCTGTGTACTTGAACTTTAGTTTGTTCACACATTAGTATGCTCGAGAAAGACGAGAGAAAAAAGACGAATTTTTCTTCGTTGAGCGGTGTGAATCATGAATCCAGCTTGTGAAAGGCGACAGAGAGAGAGCGTGATGAGTATGAAAAAGGGTTATTTTTTCTGATACAATACCAAAGATAAAACTATTTGAAAGTGTTTTTTTGTCCAACTGCTTTTTACTCAACGTGAACTTGCTTTCTTTTGCTTCTATTATATGTGCTATGTATTGCAATCTTTGATTATTCAAAAAAGAGTACTTTTTTTTCTAGTCAAGAAATGGAAGAAAAAGCTATCGTCTAACCACAAAAAAGAAGTGTATGCGACAATTTTACCTGAATGAAATTCTTTTCTTTCCTTCTTTCAATACATGATGTTGACGGTGCGTTGACTGAGCATGGAGAATAACTCATTCTTTTCTCCTCGTTCTTTTTTTTCTTATTTCTCTTTCTCTGTTCGTTTTATGGAAGGTACGGTTCTACATAAATAGTGAAATTGAAACATACATGGCACACACGTTCTATATCTGTCCACTGCTTGCTAGCATTAGGGTCGACTGATGGACGACCGTAAGTGCAGTTTAGTCACATGAGGGGATACAACATAGCCATAAGCGAGTACACGACCTTTTTCTTTACCTAAGCTCAATAATGTTGTCGGACGGATGCAAACACAAGAAAGGTTCAGTTCTGTCGTTTTCTCTTACTCATTGGTGTCCAAACTTTCAATTGCGACACGGCTGATGTTCGGTCAATCGTCATTGTACATAAAATCGAGAACAAGATCACCAAACACATTCAAGATAGAGAACAGACGAAGAACGAAAGAAAAATATCAAGATAAAGACCATTTTTAACGATACGTAGCCACAATATGAAGAAAAAAAATGCACAGCATATGAATCATTCATAGTAGCATTGTCAAAAAAGCAACAGAAAGAAATGTGGGCAAGGACACACACATGGTGCACATGAGTGTTGATTTGATAAAAGAAAGAGAAAACGAAATTTATTTCTGTTATTTTCATTTGATGAGCTTGTATACAGCAGCATAAACTTGAATTGTCAATATATTCTTTTAATCGTATTAATTTTGAATGAGAAATTAAATCGAATGAAAAACAAAACTTGGAAATTTTTAGATTAATTCAAATATTTCCTGTCTCATGAAATCATAGAGCATTGTTTGTTTCTATTATAACAACATATACGATAACTTGAATATTTTATTTTCTACGTCATCTATAATATATAGGTGATGTCATTTGTTTATTCATTGCATCAGTATCAACAACTGTTGTCTACAATGTAAAAACACTTGTTCGATACTAATCAGCAAAACAAAAACATGTCTTCGGATTCAACAAATGTCATTCTCATTATTGGAGGTGGTCTAGGAGGCCTCGCTTTAGCTCAATTATTATTGCAAAGCTCGTCGTCCATTAAAGTGTTAGTATTCGAACGTGATCAAAATATAAATTCACGTGAACAAGGTTATGTTATTGGTCTTGATACTATGGGGCTTGATGTATTACGTCAAATTCGAGTTCTTGACAATCTCATATGTGATGAGTCGGATGTAATTTGTACTTTATCTTATTTTCGATTAGTTAATAGTTATCTTGAAAAAATATTAGATTTTGATGCAAAAACTTGCAAATTAATCTATCGAGAAGATCTTCGACGGGCACTACTAACTAATATTGATGTACAATGGAATAAACGGTTTATTTCATATGAAATATTTCCTGATGGCATTGTCGCTTATTTCGATGATGGTACAACTGCACATGGTACAATACTTATTGGTTGTGATGGTGCTAAATCACGTGTTCGAACTCAACTAATACCGAACTTTCAGCGAAATGATCTTCGCATAATAAATATAGGTGGTACTGCAAACCAAAACGATGAAATGAAACGAATACAACAAATGACGAATCGATGTCTAGTACGAATATTCGGTGAACAAGGCCATTCATTACTTATTCTACCGTTTCGAAAATCGTGGATGTGGGCTCTTTCTTGGCCTGAGAAAAACGACAATTATGAAGAAATAAATCATGAATTTTCTGAATTAGTTCATCGTGTACGTCAGAATTTTCATAACGAGGAATTTGTTCGTTTAATCGAAACTAGTTTATCATCAGAATCAATAGGACCCTATAGACTTTATTCATCTTCGAATTTAAGACAAAATCCATTTCCAAGTAATTCTCGTGTAACATTACTTGGT
Source organism: Rotaria macrura (assembly GCA_900239685.1). NCBI lineage: Eukaryota > Metazoa > Rotifera > Eurotatoria > Philodinida > Philodinidae > Rotaria > Rotaria macrura. Next base: position 11,740 of record OENT01000519.1, read on the forward strand.
GATGCTGCTCATCCAATGACTACACATGCTGGAAAAGGTGCTAATACAGCATTTTCTGATGCATATGATCTTTCTAATTTTCTTTTAAATCCTTCATCATCGTCTCTTGCTCACTATGAAGAAAAAATGTTCAAACGTGGTTTGTCTGCTGTGCAAACGTCTCTGTCGAGTACAAACATGATACATGCAGTTGGTTGGCGAGCTTCATTACGTAATAGTATATTTTTCATCATTCGTTATACGATGATGTTGATCAATGTTATATCAACACCCTTACGTTGGCATAACAAAAAGCATGATTAAATTTTACCTGTCTTGAAGAAGGATAGTTATCAATATAATAGTTGACGATAATGACGAGTGTTAGTTATCTTGGCATAAAAAGTAGAGAAAAAAAACGAATCGGTGCAAGAGAAGAGGTATAATACACAGCACAAAAAATTATTTTTGCACTACTGACGCGTTCGTCATAAAAAAAAAGAACGAACGCAATGAAGAAATGTAAGGTCTCTATATTTATTCACTCAAAGTTTTGTCTATGTATCCAGTCGTAAAAGAAAAGTATCCTTCGCAAATTTTTCTAGTACAATCATCTAAGTTAATAAATTATCTTTCTCTTAATTTATTAGAATTCAATCATCTTCATACAAGCACTAAATCATTTCATGACGAAAATAAAAACGAAAGAAAAAAGAACACAAACGAATACTGTGCGTGGTGTCGAATAAAATTACAGTTGCAAGGAAATTTTATCAAAGGTACATATTACATACACTTATCAGCACAATCGAAAAAATAAAGAGAATTGATTAAGTTCTACATTAATGCACTAAATGCGTGTTAGAATTAGGAATAAAAAGTGATATATGAAGGAAAATGACTTTATTATTGGTAAATTAAGTTCATGTGAAACTATGCTTTAAATTGAAACATGTTGAACGTTTTGATTTCTATTTTATAAATTTTTTCAACTTCCTCTTTCTTCATAATCGTGTTTTCATTGTATTTTTTACATAAGAAAATAGAAATATGAAAGAAACCTTTCGTTTCCATTTCTAAACATTTGACTTAATAATTACAATTACATCAATATCTCACAACAACACATAATTGATCAACAGAATTATATTAGATTTTAACACGTCAATGTTTTTTTATGGAAGAGTAAATATCACACTTTAAAAGTTATTAGATCATCCTTCAAAGACAGTCAGTTCTAACGAACAAGAAAACTGTAGTTTTAAACTTAACTATTTGAGTAGAACACGGATCATGTGTTTCTAGACGACAGTTGTGATTCTTTCATCGATTGCAAGTATTTTCTGCTGAATTTTCAAGTAAGATTGTGATTGATCGAGATTTTGCGGCAGGTCATTCTTCAATGTTTCTTTCTGTGTCTACAAAATTTATATCAATCTATATCCGTTTATATGAAAACAATCTTGTTAAGATAACTCTTTTATAGCTAAATTGTTCAACACACCAAATGATCGCTTGTGGTGTTGTAGTAACTAAGAAATAAATTGAAAATTTGAATACAAATAATCATTTTTGCCGAATGATCACAAATCACAAAAAAAACGAATGCATTATTGACATATTAATTTTTGATTGCCTTGTGGATATTTACTCTTATGCATCGTTTTTTTTTTATTATCATCATTATAACCACTGACTTATTGTAGGAAAGAGCTTTTTAATTCGATGCTTCTCAGCAAGTTTGTTCGTTGTTATGGACCTCATAGTATGGAGCTTGATGTTTAGCATTTTTTATGACAAGTAATATCGAGAGAAACGAAGAAGTAAAAAAGACGAGAGATCTTTCTTTGGATACTCTTTATGAATCATTGCGATTGCTTTGATGCCATGGAAGTATATTGTATATTTTCATTCATAAAATGGAATTGTCAGCATTCTAATCATATTAATTAATTGAATAAGTTCTTTGTTATTTCTTAAATTTACAAAATTATTCTCTCCAAAAAAGCAATGTTGTTGTCAACAAAGATAACATTAAAATCTAGTTTTCGTTTTAGATTATAAATAACAAGAAATGAAAATTCTATTACATGTTTTAATATTCTTCGTTTATAATCACCACTTAACTTATCTATATAGTTGAAATTATTGATCTCCTTCGATTCGTCATGTTATTCATTGCTGTTTTAAAAAGTAATGAAACGCTATTTGCGATATTGAAGTTCTATTAAAAAGAAATAATAATAAATCCCTATCTGATCTTGTCAATACTTTTTAATTCAGCAAAAACTAAACCAATGAATTTATCTACAAGGTTAGTGTGTAACTATTGTTGGTAATAAATGGTAAGTATAAACTTCTTCGGACTATATGTGAATCTGAAATGTTTCCATCATAAATAACTTACAAGTAACGAAATATGATTGGCAACACATCAAAAATAGAAAAAAATCCATTGTTAAATAGTATGATGAATCGCTTTTATTTCAGAAGAATGCATGAAATACTGAAGCGTGCCTGTATGTACATATAAGCTACGAGAATATATATTTTTCTTAACTATTAAATAGCTGTCTTCGATATAAACAAATCTAAAATATGCTTTAAATTTTAACTCATACCAACAAATCAAATCTATCAGCTCGCGGGTACGATTATTGATGAAAAATATTGACTCTGTCGAGTATCATCAGAAAATGTTGATACCAATCGAACTTGAGTAACAAAAAAAAATAACACGATCAATTTTTCAATGCAAACGTGAGTCATATTCAATATAAAAAAATTGTAATTTATCTATCATTATATCATTGAATGACATTATTGACATGATTGGTGATATAATATGTTACTTTTACTTTTTATTACAAAAAAACCACAAAGACTGAACACTGATTAGTAATGATTATAAAATATAATATGTGTAATTATATGAAAAATAACTTCATCAACTGTATTTATGCAGGTGTGCAAGAATAAACTAAAAGCAAAAATGGCAAGCACATCTTATTAATGCTCATCCAGAAAAAAAAGTTGTGAATAACAAAGAGGAAAACAACCGGAGAAGAAATCATGTAAGAATAAGCTACTCGCATGAAATTAAAATAAAAGCAACATAGAAACTAAATATGTACCAGAAATAGAAAACAGTAGATAATAATTAGCATTTTGCTGAGCTGTATAGTTGAGCTGTAATTGTTATCGATGATCTTTAATTTTTCGGCAAGCATTAGATACCTATGGAAGTGGAAACAAAAAGAACTACATTGAAAGACTGTAGGTTAAATTGCAAAATTGAAGAACGAATAAAAAAATGCACATGATCATGGCAAAACAGTCAAGTAAATGTTTGAGTCATGCATATAAATTAAAATGCCATATCTATTGATTTTAAGCAGTTGTGCAAATTCATATGTTTGGAAAGCAAAATTTAATCATCCTCAATGTATAAATAGTAGAATGAGACAAAAAAAAGAACAAACGAAGCCATCGACCAACTCTCAATATGAATCATACCGAGTCGTCGAATTCTCTTTGTGCTTGATCAATAGCACGTTGTAAATCGAGTTCACCAGTACTTAAGTGTAGCATTGGTCTTTTTCGATTTTCTTCTTCTTTAAGACGATTCAAACGATCTCGTTGAATTTGAACAAGTGTATGGTCATGTTTTTTTAAATTTGTATCTTGATACTGTCCTGATGGTGACTCACTATCGCCTATTGGCAGAGATATATGACCATCAGACACTACGATCACATCAGTTGTTGTCGTGGGACATAGGGGCTCATGCTCAGCTGAGAAACGTCCTGATATTCTACGATTATAATTATTATCTGATGAATCGAATTGTTTCGGTAATGAATTGATTTCATTCCAAGCTGTCCTTCGACATCGTTTCATAAAGAACTTCATTAATAGACCAATCAAACCAATAAGAATAAGTACACCCGGTATTCCAGCACCCAGACCGATACCCCATTTCGTTGATGTTTTCATAGTTGAATGCAAATACTATTGTATGTCTTGTTAAATCATCAGAGAATAAAAGTACGAATGGAGACAGTGAAAAAAGGTACGGCAACAAAATAAATCTGAAAAGAAAGATAGGTCTATGATAAGAAAAGCAAGAAAAAAGGCAAAGAGATTTCTCGTTTTCTTCTATTCTTTTTCCTAATGAGGTCATTCGTTTTGTTTTATTTAACACCTTGTAAGTATAATGCTAAAATTTTCTGAAAAACTATTGGATTATATTTTAGTCTTTCCAAAACATATCGTTGTAAATTTCGTTCTGTACCATATTGCGGATTATGCATAACCATTGATGGGCGATTATCATATAGATAGTTATCTTTATCAATCCATACATAATTACATTGTTGATCATTTATATCGTTGTAATTCAATGTATTCAATTGAAATACAACGAAATGAAATAGTTCATCAAGAAGAAATATGGATTGAACTGTAACTGGCTTATGAAGAATACCATTTGGATAAAGTTGACGTGCTTGAACAAGAGCAGAACCAAATGCGAACATAACCATACGTGCCAGACGTTCGTCTGTTGTTGACTCATGAACTAATTCATCATTGGAGACATGAAATGTTGTATGAACATCTAAATGATAAAAGAAACTATTTCTCATCTTACGTATATATATATATATATGTTTAGAATAAAATATGTACATCTGGCATATTCTGAAATAGCAAAACTTCAAGCAAAATTCTGTACAAGTGACAGATGAAAATAAAAAATTCGAATTTTACTGGTGGAAAGCGATACATTTATAATAATCCCTGAGATATCCTTTTTTGTATCAGACAATAATGAGCTTATCTCTACATATTGTAAACGAAAAAATACAGAGGTTAACTATGTAAATTATCAATCAATCAATCATATGAAAATCGTTTTTCTCCATTGACGATAGACAGCGATACGAGTATTTACGAGCATGCTTGTTCGACCTAGATGTGGGCGTTCTTTAATATATTGACTTCAACATAAGAATACTCTCGAGACGTTTGGAATCAGAAATCAGAGCTGAAAATCTTGAACGCAACTAGAGAAATAAAATCTTTAGAGATATAGACAGAAATTCTATTTTTTTACGAATATATCAACGAAAGGAACGATAAATCCATATATAAAACTCACATGAATATTAATCAAATGTTTGTTCTCTTTTAAGTATCAAGAAATCATAGATTTATTAATTGGAATATGCGTAAATAATTTGAAGAGAGACAATGGATGATTAGTCGGAGTATCTCGCGTGACTAAATGAACAACGGATGGAAGATTAATGTAGCTTTCCAAAGAGGAACTTGAATTGTAAACTCAAAGAATGATGAACAGAAATATGCAGAGTAAAAAAACAACATATATCAATGCAGTCGAAGACGCAAATAAAAACTATTGACTTTTTTGTTCTTAGCTTATCATAGATAAAGGGAAATACATAACCTTGAAGGTATATTGATAAAATAGATCAATTATGAATCATTTAACTAGTTTTAGACGTTTGCAATGTATATTACTGAAAATATGCGAACTATTGAAAATCGTCTTCAAAGATATTTACATTCATTTGCTTTTGTTTGTATCCATCCTTGCTCATCACCATCCTGATAAAGTTGCTCAGATGAAAGGTCAATTGTTGGATAGATAGGATACATATCTAAAAATTGATAATCCTTTCCTTGTATAAGATAGTGCCCGTTTGGATCATGGCTTGTTATCTGTTCATTATTATTGTCACCTGCAGAAATTTCTAATTTATCTAAACGTTTAACAATTGGTGATAGTGGTGTGGGACTGGTGAGAAGATATTCATTTTTTCTTCGTAAATGTATTAATTCACTATATCGTTCGTATGTTGTATAAAACGGTATATTACGAAATAAATGTCTTTTAAATAAATCTGGATATCGTCCACCTAAGGATTCACAAAGATGAATAATATTTTCAAGTAATATTGACATCTGTCTTGAACGTGGTACAGCATATTCAATACGAAATGATCGACGTTGCTTTAAAGGAGTCTTTTTTCTTGGTAATTGTTCTTTTGTGGCATCATATGCTATTGCTTGACGAATATATGATTGAATTAAATCATCTTGATCAGGCAATGATATTTGTCCGAGATTTTGTTTTATTGTTTGAGGTAATTCATAGAATGGTATTGTTTTCGTTAATAAACATGCTTGATCAACACCTATAAGATAGAAATAAAAAAGATGATGATAGAAATGAAAACTTTATTTGAATATGGTTCGTCTTGTCTCTTTTAAGATTTTCAAATAATCACCTGCGTGTAACTTGGTTTTCGAATCAAATAAAAAGACAGGTCGATCACGATGAAACAGAGGATGCTGTTCAATGGGTGATGGTGGTACAAGATATTCGAACATAGGATGTCGAGTTGGACTTATCCAAGGTGTTGATTCATCAGGAAGAGCATTTTGATCTGGCTCATGCAATGGATCAATAATATTGATTTGACGACCTTCTAATGCTTTCGGTATAGTTAGTTTTGGTTCGTTGAATTTCCCCTTCTCTTGCCATACCCCTATAAAAATTCATAATTGAAAATTTAGAGAATAAGAACAATTTCGTTCAATTACATTTCCATTGTCGATGCAATGGTTTCGTAAATGGTTTGAATAAACCACGAAGCTCAGTGATTTTTGGCATATTTTTCTAACCTTTTATTTCTATGCACGAATGAATAAATATATCTGTATATGTATCTGTATCTTGTAAGAATGTATATATGTATGCGTACGTACAATAGAGAGTGTGACTCATTCCTGAATTTTCATTGGCTCTTCAGAAGCGTTTAAAATATAGTTGGCGTTACCTTTCATTGATGTCGATTTCAAAGAAAGTGGCTGGGTCAACATATCGAAAATTTTTTTTTTGTATTCGTTATTATTTCATAGGAGTTGTTTTCTAAGTCCGTTGCTAAGTGCTTCAAGTACTATGTTGATGAATTATGGCGTCGTGGTCAAAGACAATAATGAATAGATTATGACGTATGTCTACCTCGGGGGACGCGCGTACCATTTGAGCACAATAACGCATTGAAATAAAGAATAAAGTTTCACCAATGCTAGTACGAATGAATAAGAAAATATGGTTTCACTTTTATTGGAATATTAGATTGTGTTTTGATATTGTGAATCAATATTGCGTTATTGTCTGTTTTTTCAATAAATACGAATGATCTGTGTACAGAACCAAACTGAATTAGGCTTTCGAAACATTTCAAGTTGTTCATCGCATGTAGTTCATTGAACTGCACATGTTATATTTGTTGTAAGGAGAAATGAACGAGTTTGTGATAATATGGGAAAAATCAAACCATGCCCATGATACAAGAACTTGATGAGAAAATATTGTTTTTAAACAACATGAAAAAATAGCACCATTTTTAAACACTTCAGTCTGTGATAATTATTGTTTAAAAGAACAAATATGTGCAAGAAAATCCTGTACATATTCACAAATCTAGCAGAGTGTTCAAACAGACATACGTGATGATGAGTTCTCTTTTCAAGATTTATTAGATTGTGTGGATGACTGTCATTAAATGTATCTATACCTTTTTGCCATGTATCCATCCATATCCATACACAAGCAAAGAATGGAACACAATAAAATAACAGCAACAGCAACCCACACCCAACATTAGATCACCCATACAACTAGTATAACGAAGTATACAAGGACGGCGCAACCATCTCACGTAGAGATCAATGAGATACATTAGGCTAAGTAGCACTATCTAGGCGAAATACCATGTCGTATAGCCGTGTGAATTTATTGCGTTACCAAGACTTATACACTACTAACGGTATACTTGACATTTGCTAAACTATCATCCATACTGTGTACAGTATGATCTTCCAATGTCTTGTGAAACTGCATCCTAACATCCGATCATTCAGTTTTACTCTTCAATGTCAAATACTGACGTTTGATGTGAGTTTTTTTTAATTTTCCGGATAAATTTAATTAATCGACATATGGTACACTTCTCATCTATTTTGATTATGATGCATATTAGATGTCTACTTGACAAAGTCATCAAAGTTCTTAACAGTCCCATCTTTTAAAATGAACCAAAGATATGATAGGTTCGACTAAAAACATAACTTTTATTAAGAACTCATAAAATCCTATGAAATTATATTTTGCAGCCAAGATTAAAATATTCTTTTTCATTCCAAAAATGTTACGAAAGCTATAAATATCAGAGAAGGAAATCATAGATGCATAAATATAATGAAGAAAGAGTAAGAATGCAAACAAAGATAGCGAAATTGAAGCGTATCATGCATAAGAAGAGTCCAAACCGATTAGGATTCCATAAGCGATCCTATTTGACAAAAATCATAATGATAAAGTTACAACAACAATATCTTATGATGGATAGTTCGGAAAACGAGATAAAAGAACATATCGAATAGTTTTGTTGCTATTTATGACCACACAATAAGATCTTGCCTCAATTCATCACATCGTGATCGTTCTAAATATTCTTTCATAAAAATAAAACATAATGAATTATCGAAAAATCTTCTTCTTTCTCAACTCTTTATTAATAGAAGATCATTCCTATAGGATAAACTTGTACAAAAAAAAAACAATGTTCAAAAGAATTTTAATTAATGAGCGAATGAATGTACTATAATACTTTTATCCTGTGACATCGATACAAATTGTGTACCCGAATAATTAAATCTAACACACCACACTTGATCGGAATGTTCAGCAGATGTATAAACACATCGTTTTGCTTTTGTATCCCATATTTTAACCGATTTATCGGACGAACTAGAAAATTCAAATCAAAGATGAAATTTTTACGAATCAACGATAGATACATACGATGAAATTAAGTGTTGATTATCTGAACTGAATGCTACACTAAGCACCCATGAACTATGACCAGATAATGTACTTACAGTTGTTGGTTGAGCAGTATGTCTACGGAAAACAAAACAAGAACAGTGAGTTACTGAAGTAAAGGATACATTTGAAGTTACATGTCATGAAGTCGAATATGACAATCATCAGATGCCGAAGCCAACACTTGAGAATCCGGTGAAAAACATAATGCACGAATGGGCATAGCATGACCTGTCAATGTTTAAATGATAATTCGAAATGAAAATGAAAATATTCAATATTTACCTTCAACTGTATGTAATAATTTTCCAGTTGCTACATCAAAAATATTGACGAAACCATTTTGTGAACCACATGCAAGTAATTTACCATCAGGACTCTAAATAGAACTCATACTCATATTAATGATCGTTGTCTCTATTTGTCGCACAACAAAACTAGGTTTCCTTACATAAATCGCACTTAATACAAATTTGGTTTGCGTATCTAATGTCATTTCTTTTTGTCCATTTTCAGAATTATATAAATCAACTTTACCACCAAAACTTCCCGTCGCAATATATTGTCCATCGGGTGAAAATGCTAAACTCCAGGCATTGACTAAAAAAATGAATGAATAGTCAATATTGATTAATCGAATTTCATACTTTACCTGGAGTTGCGTCAATATCACGAATAAGTTTTCCACTCTCAATATCCCATAGTTTTATTTGAGCATCAAGTGCGCATGTTGCTACAACTAAATGAATTTGCAGAAAAAAGAAGAAAGTTAACAAGATTAAGACTATTGAAGAAGGTCATGGTATCGTTCGTTTCACAAACCTGTTCCTTGTGGATTAACGTCAACTGATACAATACCAAGACGATGACCCGTACATGTATATTTTAATTCGAGTTTTTCTTTATACCACGACCAAATTTTAACTTTGTCATCAATAGAACCACTTATTATATGTTCAGAACCATCTTTCAAACTTTTTGTCCATGCACCCGCCCAAATACCATCTTCATGAGCTATAATAAGAGAAAAAGATTTATTATATTCATCGTTTACTGTGAGAAAACGACGAGGGTTTGTTTTTTTTATACCATTGTCTTGACGACATAAACATTTTGCAGCCTACAAAAAAAGATAAATGAGAAAAATTTTCAGCTAAACATTTTTTCTTACCACTTCCGGCATGAATGATTCTTATTAAATTATTTCAATCTAGAGTAATATTTCATTCAAGATTAATATTTTAGCTGAAAATTTAAAAAAAAAATAGAAACAAAGAAAATATTGCAAATATCAACCTCTCTCAATCAATTACTGGTCTTTATTGAACTACTGGTGCATCGAATACAGAATGAGAATGCATATGAAGGATAGAGGTCGTGCATGGCAAAGTACAAAATAGGAACTGAATTTCAAGATAATCCTTCATGTTATTTATCTATCATTCAAGTTATTTGAAACTTGAATTATTTCAAGATAGTAGAATTATGCTTCGATTTACTATGTATATATAGTTTTGCTAGTGTAGTCACTGACATTATCTATCGGCACATTTAATAGTAAACTGATCATGTGGCGTTAGAAGTTAATCATGTAAAATACGATGGACATCGGCTCGTTAAGTTTATCCAAAATGAAATGCACACGGAACTTGATTGTCCTGGATAAGATGAGCTATGCGTACTTATTCTGTCTTCTTCTTTTTGCAATCAAAATGTTAGTAGTATTGTGAAAAGTTTTAGGTTTATCATGTGCATACTACAAATATTATAAAGTATTAGTTCTATTTCTTTTCTTCTTAGACGATTTAATTCATCAATATCAAGTGTTTGGATCTATTGAATATTTTTCTGTTTGAAATGAAGTCAATCGTACGAATCTTAAAATACATTCTTTAGATAGATATTTAAAAAACAATGTTGATTGAAAATTCTTTTTTACACTTTATATTTTAAATTTAAGAATTCTTGATGAAAAAAAAGAACTTCATCTATTATGAAAAAAATATTTCATTGTTGAATAGCACCCACAATAAGTATTCTGCGGATTATTTAAATTCAGTACGAAAAGAATCATAAACGAAACATCCAATATGTTCTTTCTTTCTTGACATGTTTGATTTTGCACAAACTTTCAATATTAAACCGTGGGTACAATCGTATAATCAACTTGTTGATCAAAATAATTTTTATTCTTCACATATTCATCCATACTAATAATGCTCTCTTGTCTGTTCACATTATTATCAATGAAAGGTTTGTCAATGTTAAGTACACCATTAAGATGATCTATTTCATGTTGTAATAATTCACTAACAGACACGTCAAGTTCATTCCAGTTTTTCTTTTGACCATCATCATCGGTATATACGATGGATATTGCTTTTGAACGTTGTTTCTTAACAAGAATACATGGAATACTCATGCAATCATCCCACATTGTTATTTTATCTGGTGACGACCATGTAATCTCTGGATTTATTAGTGTTAATGGTCCATAACCAAGATTAAGAGCGATCAGACGAAGATTGATACCTATTTGACAAGCACTCATACCACGACCGTAGCCATTCTTACGACGGAAGTCAGCCAGAGCACGATGCAGTCGAAGTTTAGTAGCTCGAACAAAACTATCTTGAAGATTGAGAACTAATTCATTACTTCGACGTAAATGAGGATCACCAATAAAAGATATTGATGCTGGTAGTGGATTCAACGAAGAAAATTTTTCAAGATCTTGTTGTAATGATGGTAAAACCCATTGTGATGAATAAGCATTGGTCGATTGTGCTCGATAGAATCGATGTGCAGAACGTAGAGAAAAAAGACAACGATGCAATTTTAACATTTTACTTTTTTGTCGTTGATTGATAATATTTTGTATGGCAATGAAAACGTGTTCTTATCACTATCGCCCTGATCTTCATTCTGCATCCAGGTACAAAAAAAAACGTTTCAGAACGAAAAAAAAACCCAAGCGGATACATTTATTGGCCCTATAAAGGACAAATAAAGACACCGGAGAAGGCAAAGTAAAGGATGAAACGGCTTTTCTAAAATAATATTTGATATGTGAGAAAAATACTCAAATGTAAGTTCAATTTAGATTCATGATAATATTGACGAGATGTTTTGTTTTTTTTGAAGCTTCTCAGAAAGAATTGCTAATAGATGTATCAACAAACAAGAAAGCGTTATCTATTTAATTTGATGATTGAAGAAGAACGAATCGCTAGTTATTGTTTGCAATTTTTTTATCTGTTATCTAACAACAGATAATAGAAACTCTCATCTCATTCTATGGTAAAAACAAGAAGAAAAACAAAACATTTATGCTCTTTTTAAAATCACATATTTCCATTAATTATGTCAACAGAAAAATTCTTATCCTACGATAAAGGATTAGGTATTGGCAATCATTATTGTGAATGGAACCTATTACGAGAAGATATAAGTTTACCAGCGGCAAGTCTTTCGTCGGAAAATATTGAACATAATCTTAGTTGGATGGCAAAATTCATTGAAACATATAATGTTAAATTGGCACCACATGGTAAAACAACAATGTGTCCGCAACTTTTTCATCAACAACTACGTTATGGTGCTTGGGCAATAACACTAGCAACTGTACAACAAGTTCAATTAGCTTATTCAGCTGGTATACGACGTATATTAATGGCAAACCAGTTGATCGGCAAAACAAATATGGCCATAATTAAACAACTCATTGATAATGATCCTACTTTTGATTTTTATTGTTTAATTGATTCACAAACTAACGTTGAACAACTTGGAAAATTTTTCAGTCATGACACTCATGATCAACAAAAACGATTACAAGTTCTTCTTGAAATCGGCGTTCGTAATGGTCGCACAGGGATACGAACAAACGAAGATGAAACGATTATTTTAGATACTCTTGGCAAATATCAAAATTCATTGGCACTAGCCGGTGTTGAATTGTTTGAGGGTGTACTAAATGAAGAACAACCTATTCGAGTCATGTTACAACGTGCCGTTGTTTGTCTAGAACGCTTAATCAATTCAAATCAAGTGTCTCGTTCACCACCTATATTGTCCGGTGCCGGTTCAGCGTGGTATGATGTCGTTGCCGAAGAATTTTCAAAAATTACTTCGGCAGTTGATATTGTTCTTCGGCCTGGATGCTATTTAACACATGACATAGGTATCTATCATCGTGCGCAAACACGTATTCTCGAACACAATTCAATTGCTCGAAATATTTCTCAGAATGATGCACTTCGACCTGCTCTTAGAATTTGGGCATATGTTCAATCAATACCTGAAAGTCATCGAGCTATTATTGGTTTTGGCAAACGTGATGCAGCATTCGATGCCGGTTATCCTATGCCTACTCTTCATTATCGATCCGAATGGTCTAAACCTATGGAAATAAATCCTCATCAATATCAAATAACAAATATGATGGATCAACATGCATTTATGGCTTGTCCAACTGATCATAATCTTCGTGTTGGGGACATCATAGCATTTGATATATCACATCCATGTTTAACATTTGATAAATGGAAAAAAATATTGCTTATTAATAATGACTATACAGTTATTGATATTCTTGATACGTATTTTTAATAGGGATTCATCCTATTTCTTTTTCATTTCTTTCCTTAAAATGAATAGATGCAGAAGAAAGAACAACAGCAACAACAATAGAAAAAAAAACGTTATATATAGATTCTCTTTTTTATTTCCTTTCATCAATAAAATATTTATTGTCCAATCCGATTTATGACCCAATCTGTTTGACAAAGAGGACACTGTGCTCGTTGTTTAACCCATTGACTCATGCAACAATTGTGAAATGAATGATTACATGTACCCCATACAATAATACATTCTTGAAGATTACTAGCTGCTTGACAACGGAGACAAGATTCAGATAAAGCCGTTCGACATATGGCACATACATCATGAGCTACATCCCAACTCCAAATACCTAACGGTGTATAAATTTGTTTCTTTTAGTTATTCTTTTCTAATAATGAAAAAGAAAAAAAAGCTTATTTATTGTTTACTGACCAACAAGATTCCATCGTTTCAGTGTAAATGGAGCCGACGATGTTACAGTATCTGACGTTGGATTGGTAGTATTACTGTTGACATTAGTTAATTGTACAGATGTTTGACTATTCTCAGACATCTCAAAATGAAGAAAAAAAGGCAATACATCAGGAATAATTAAATAGAATTCATAAGTTTCTTTCAAGGAATGATTGAAAAATTCTACAGAATAACATTCAAAAAAGCTTTGACATAGAGAAAAATTTTGACAAATTTTGACAAATAAATTCAAGGAGACAATACAAATGACGAAGAAAAAGAAGACAACGTTTCAAATACAACTGTTATTCATCAAAAAAACAATTAAAATTTATCAATTGATTTTTCAAGTAATTGTTCATATAGTAATTACAAAACAACTCTATTAATTGTGGAGTCAAAATAGTTATTGGTTTTGTACGAATTCAAGCATCGCTGATCTGCGTTGTAATCAGTTTTTGTAATTTCTATGGATGAAAAAGCAATGCATGAGTATAGTTTTATTCTGATGAAATATTTAGATGAAATCTAAGGCAATAATTCATGCTATGATGAACAAAATATTTAAAGTTTTAATGTACATTTACGGGCAGTTAATAATCAAAGATCAATCATAAGTAGTTAGTAATAATACATAAGTTATTATATCGAATGAAAGGCAGAATGATGATATGCATGGGAAGTTACTTCGTCGCCTACTTGTAAGTTGTTCCCTTGATAAAAATAAAAGAGGAAAAAACACACCTTTGGTAATTTGTTTTTGCTTATAAATTATGATAATAGTCTAAGTATTAATCATGATTTTTACTTAGACTAAATATCGAAGTTAGTCACTTCTGTGTTATGGTTAAATAAGTTAATACATGTTGTTATCGTAGAGAGCGTTTTTAGCATTTAATTACGTGTTTTCGTGGTAAAAAAGGGTCAAAAGCACCTGTTTGACGTCTTTGAACACTAGGACTCGAATGAGATTTGTACTCATCCATTATTACTTCTCGATTTCTTTTTAGTGGATCGGCATGAGCGCTTGAATCATCAACTAGATTGATATAAAAGCAAATAGTTCTTTTTCGTGTTTCGTTTCTTGATGATGAAAATACTAATGAAATAAACGTGACTGAAGCATTAACATACATGATTCTTCAGGATCTAAACGCCTTTGGTCCGGCATTATGACTTTGTCACCACCTATGACTTTCACACCATTCATAACGTATTCTAGAAATTCGCACATGTGGAGTTGCTATAAATAGAAATTTTATTGTGCAAATTATACAAAAAAGAATAGACAATATATATAAAAATATATAAATAAATCCTTACTTGATTACTCATCGTTTGCAATCGATTCTCAAGTGTTCGAATTCTATTTAATATGTTTTCCTGTGGTGATTGCCTAGAAAACAAGACAATAATGATTAGATTTAGAGAAAGTCAATGTTTTATATATGTAGTGTTTTTTTTTGTTGTCAACGAAATTAAGGATTCTTGTAAAATTTGATCAGTGGTCAGAAAAGTTGTTGAACTTGTCAACAAAATGAATTTGATCAACTCACTTTTACAGAACGACTATGACAGAAAGACTTTTGACAAAAGAAATGCATTAGTGTTCAAATTAGAGAAAACTATACGAAAATAGATTTTTTTCTACGTAAAACTATTTTAAAGTGCATAGAATCTAACGAAAATAGTAAAACTGTCATGTTTCCGAGCAATTGACATGCAGAATTTAACACTAGCTTCTTGAGAAGAACATGCACCTATGGAAAAGTTAGATATTAATTTCACGTTGTAATGGTACTAAACCTTCGAACAACGATAGTGGACAATACGAAAATCTCTTATTTGTATTTAGGATTCGATACTCTAAAAGATGATTACCACCGACACAAGAAATACACAATTTGCTTTGATCCGAAGACTAGTCTACTTTTGATTTTCAAAATGTCGATCTCTTCATAGAGTGTTGATTAAGTTTTTCTATTCAATTTATCAGATACAAAACTTCATATACTTTTTAGATCACTATTCAGATTTATCATAAATGCTTGATATCGTAGGTGAAAAATACATTCGACTTCTGTGTTCAACAAGAATAAACAATATAATCATGCATAGTAGTAGTGTCTCATTTCAACTGATTACTTACACTCTGTCTTCGTCAAGATCACTTTCGTCAATTAATTTTCTTCCTATTTTTAAATAATTAAGAAAAACATCATCACCGACTGCATCTTCGGCTATTTCAATATTTGTTGAAGTTCTTTCGTCGAGTGAAGTTTCTACCAATGAAAGATAAAGTTAAATATTTACGTAGACGATATAGCACTTCTATATCTACTGTATTTAGTTCGATTTAAATGTTGTTCATATTTAGTTTTCAAAAATTGTGATTTACAACATCGTGCCATCATGAATAATCCCAATCGCCAGATATGAGAAAAGAGAATGAAAGGTGGTGGAAAGGATGGACGTGATAAATATTCGCACACTAATGCATATCGTTGAAATTTCCAGATGCGATCTGTATTTGTTTGAAGACGATCAAATGTATTACTAGATTGAAATAATAGAAGAAATTCATATTAAATATAATTTATATTGATAGAAGTAGTTTATTTTTCTCAAAATTAGGAGCAGAACTTATTTTCATTCGAATTTAGTGTTCATTGCAACATTCATTCGTTAAATCACGTGTTACATGTTAGCAACGATGATGTTATTCGGAAAAAATACGGAGAAAAAATTACCCTATATCACGGCACACTAGTTCATAATTTAAACACATACTCTTTTCCAACTCCATACACAAAAATAGTCACCGTACATCTAATCGATGTTACCTCTCCTGAGATTCAAATGTTGAGAAAACAAATTTGCGCAGAGTAAAAATTGAAGAATACAGTTAATTTTTAATTGTGTTATCATCGCGAGATATAGAATGTTTTTCATTCATGGTCTGCAACAGAATGAATGAATAGCATTAACTTACCCAAGAGTAGGTATCCGAAAAGAAGCGTGTTGGATTGAACACGTTATTTCCTGATCGATATGAATCAGAAGAGAATTCAAGACTGATAACTCTTCATAGTAATGAGAAATCAGTAATAGGAATACGAATATGCATTAGCTGATGTGAAGAATAAGTAAATCCTTTGTTCAATTTCTTGGCAAACTAAGAGCAAAAACATATTGAGTCTTGTACATGATGTCTACTGCTCCTATATACATATTCTCATGAAGTTATTCGAAGGTTATTCAACGAATATTTGTTTTTCTCATCTTTTTTTAAATACCTGAACATAGCGATCAGTAGATTAACCAGAAGTATACTGACAACAGTTACATAAGCAATGAGTAAGACAAATGCAGCATAACCATTTGCTTCATAGTTATCTGGAACGAAAGAAAGACAAAATATGATTTAGATTCCAGCCTTGTAGTTCATAATTTTCATACTTTCAAATGAATCTAAAGCTTGTAATTCACCAAATATTTGCCAATAGGCAAGATTTATGATCGCACGTGGTAGATGCCATGAGAATTTCTGTACACCATGTACTAAACCATAGAAAGGTACACCAAACGCCAAAATAAATACAAAGAACATTAACATGAAGAATTTTAAATCGTGTACCTTGAAAAGAGAAACACATCGAGATGAATATTCGAAAGAAAATAGTAATTGATCAGATCTATTTACCATTTCACCAATCATAACAAGCTTAGGTCCAAGTCGTTTAACAGCAGCAAACACATCTAACGATCGTATAAACCAAAGTGCTAAATCAATCGATAAAACAATACGTGCTGCACAAAAACAATCCGAGATGGGAATAAAGCGAAGGGTAAAACCGACGAAAAATAATCCTATTGCCAAAACATCTAGTCTATTCCAAAAGGTTTTAAAGTAAGCTGCAATTGCATTTCGTTTTGATGGTGCTTCCATTGTGAATAGCTTTAAAATGAATAAAACGTAACAGATTAGTATAGTATATATGTGCACATATATATTTATAGATATTCAAATACTTTACTTGTCGAATTTCTTCACAAGCTAGAGTAAAAACCCAAATGACAAGTACATATTCAGTGATAGCTGGTTGTTTTCGACGTTGAAATCCATAAGCATTTGATCGGCTAGCAATAAAATGGTTGTATGTTGATGAACTATTCAATTCTGCATGGTGATCATTGTTGTGAGCAGCTACATTATCCTTTTCGTTTGTTAAACCTGCCGATGGTGCACATTTATCAACTTGAAAATCATACAGTGGAAAGAAATCACATAATAGTACATAGGAGAAGAGTAATAGAAAAATCACATGAAAGTACTAAAATAGAGAAGAAGAAGAATTTCATTAAACAAAATTGTACAACAACCAAGCAATGATTTAAAAATTGTAACTGTTCTCAATCAGTTAATACTATTCATGGTGAACTTATATTTAGATCCTCGATTGATGAAATTAATAATTTTCAGTACAAAGATACAAGTTCTCATTAGAAACAAAGCCAATACGTCGAAATACATGAATTGAAACGAACTAATTTGTGTTTATCATTGTTGAAAGGAATATTATCAAAACGATTAACGACGGAATTCATTAAATGCAATACCGATTCTATCGTGTCTTTCTTTATACAATATTTGCTAGATTTCTCTGTGAAGTAAACTGATTTATGATATGTGTGTTAACGACGAATTCAGACTTGAATTTACTGGTTCTTGCTCAATCCATGAGTTATAACATAATATACTTGAAAACATTTGAGAAAAGTGTATTTAACCCCTAGTCATATTAAAGTTGATCTCAAATGGAATAAACAGATCTATATCAAGATAGGAATACGAGTTTTCTCTTTATTTTCTATGAATTGTCTAGTTAAGTGTGCATCAATTTTCTACCAATGCTCTCTCTATTCTTACCATTTGAAAATCGTTCGAAACTTTAAACTTTCGAAAGACTATAACCTACAATGTAGAACCATCACTGTCCATCAACCCACTAATTTACATAATGACTGCTCGATTGTGAACTAAACATTTCTTAATCATTAACTTCACTAGTAAATAACTGTACCATTGAATTGCATAAGAATCTCTTCACAATTATGCTTCTGATAGGTATTTTGAAAAACAGATGATCGATTCTAATGTTGTCAAATTCTTGTCTATTTTGTTTAGATACCCAATATTTTCGTTCAATTTCTCTTTTTGTACTTTGATTTCAAAAATTTCGACGTCTAGACAACTCGACAAGATTGAAATTCATCATCAAGAAAGATTTTACATGAATTTTGAGCAAAGCCTGTTGCAGACATTGCATTTCCAGAGTATAAGGCTTCTTCTTATGAGTGATTTACATAAACCATGGAGTACTGTTAGAAAACCCTACATTATTAAGAATGTTTCTAAAAACTTGATTATGTTGTTGATAGATCCATTCATCGAATTGAGAAACATTGAAATAGGTGTTCTGGATAGTTATAGTGGAAACGATATAATCATATGTTTATTATTAAAAAATGACTATTTATATTAGTTAGGAATTTCTACTCGGAAAGTTGTTTTTGCAGAAGGGATCCCTTCAATCAAATGCTACTTATTCATCACAGTATGCCTATTTCTCTCTTTCAATTATTTTTTCGTATTAGTCATTTTATTTTATGAAATATACCATTACAATTTACCTGTAAAATACAAGCTGCTAGGTCTATTTGAATGCAATCGAAAATTTAATTCTAAAATCTAACATATGAAATATATTCAACAGACAACTTGGATAGTTTTATGTGACAAGATGCCAATGATTATGAATTCAATTTATTTCATTATATCAGACAAAAGGCTACCGATATATGTGTACAGAAAACATGTTAGTTTGAGAAATTCGATAAAATTAGGATCGCCAATTTTCGAAAAATTTCCTGGAAAAAACACTTTTCATCGTTTATTCGCTTCGTAGTGGTTTCAGAAAAATCGAAAACATCTAGATGTGTGAGAACGAGCATGCTTTTCAGTAACGTTTTGGTTTAGTATCAGAAGAGTAGTGCACAATAACGACAGTAGCAAACATCGATATTTCAATTCTCTTTTTTTCGCAGTTCGTTGTCCTTTGTTTCTCTATGAATCTGATACAAAACATGATTCGGTATAAGTTCGAGATTGACTCATTCTATTACCATCTCTGCGGTTCCTACTTAGCAAATCGTATTTAACAGATATTTCAAAGTTTTCCGAAGAAGTTTTTTGGTCAGCACGAGATGAAAAAACATTATTCTGAGCAGTTTTGAAACGCACACTTATATTCCAAAAAAACGAAGATCAATAGATTTTGAAAATAGTGGAATGACTTTGTGTTTAGACAATGTGAATCTGACAAATATAAAAATTATGAATCCAAGATAAGAAAAGTACCGATGATATAGTTCAGCACTCATTTATTTTGACGTATGTTTTGGTTAATATGGCAATGCAAATCTTTTCCTTTCTCAACAAAATATTTGCATTCGAATCGACAAGACTTATCTAGGTGTGTAAATGTTGCCATGATAAAATCGATTCTCTGATTAAGTTGAACATTTCAAATCATTCGGTAGCTGTAGAAATTTAACATTCTCTCTCGAGATATAGAACATGCAGTCTTTTGTTCAGTAGTTGAATACTTACTAAATTATAAAGATATTTAACATATGGAGCACGTACGAACATGATAATATTGTTGAAATATCGAGAAATGCTTTGCTTCGTCCTAGGAAAACAAAATAAATCATAGAACATTTGTATCTAATAAAAGCGTAGTAGAAACTAAATAATTATTAAAGTAACCTTAATCATGAAGAAATCTTAGCAGCCGTGCAAAGCTATTAGTATTTTTTTTAATGCCATATCTACAAATATTTTTCTTTACTTTTCAAAACAGCCAACAGCAACGAATTCGACAGGAGTATCGTCTACATCCTGTGTGCCTGATAACAATCTCATTTGAAATACATCTATAGGCCTACAAATATGAGAATAAAAACCAAATAACTATACATAAGATATTCAAATACTAAAAAAAGATGAAGATTAATAGTCACCTGTAAAATAAAGTGTTTCAAACATCATCTATTCTGATGGCATTTTTACTTTGTATTTACAGTTACTGGAGATCGAAAAACAAAAGTCTAAATGTACTAAATCTAAACTAACAAAAAATCCAACCACGGATCTCTTCTTATGAATAGGATCTAATAATCAATGGATATGTTTCAAGCACAATCTTCACGTATGTGTTAGTATTTTATCATGGAAGAGAGAACACTTCTCGATGTTTGGCTTCAACTGATCAAGAAAATATTCACAAATGTTTATTCTTATGGGTGCACGAGCCCTATACTGTTAACTCTTTGTTTTAAAGTTATACTTCTATTTCCGGAAATGTTTTCTGCTCCTATGAGACTGACAATTCACATATTCACAGATGATGTCTAACTTAAAATCAGTTGAAGATCCATAATGATATAGGATCTTATAACTGAACAAGTGAAGAGATTTGATTTTTGAGGTGTTAGACGAAAAAAATTAGATCTAATTGAATTTTTTATATCTCTTTGATTATTTTACAGCACCCCAATATTCATGAAACAATGAAATCATATACGTGGGCCATTCTGAAAGTTTTTAGATTCTTTATTAAATTAAGAGATATCTAAGACTTTGATAGTTGTGGTAGTAAACGCAACTCTTCGAAGAAAGTATACAAAGTTTTAGCTCTTAGACATTTTTCCTTTGGTTGTTTTATAGATTAAGTGATTCACTACTGGCATTTTTTTTGCATCGTCATGAGTCTAACACGAAAACAAATTCGAGTAATGATTTATTATGATTACAAAAAACAATTGTCACATGAGGAATGTCTTGAATCATTACACAAAACCTTTGGTGACTCTTATGTTTCTCGTGCCACAGTTTACAATCGGCTTGCTGAATTCAGTCGGGGCAGGAATCACTTTGAAGATGAACCTCGTGCTGGTCGACCAAGAGCTGCTGTCACTCCAGAAAACATCGACCCAGGTGAATGAATCTAATACCGAACCCGATCGGATCCTACGATCCGATGAAATCTTATGGGAATCCGGGTTGTGGAAACAGTAACGGATCCGACGGAAGAAACCTATTTTCTTATTTGTGTACGAATTAGCATTTAATCTTAATAGTGAAGGCCTGTTTTATGATACGATGAAATCCAATCGGATTCCAATAGTAGGATTCAATAAAATCCAACACTAGGGGTCCGAATCTCGGATTGCAACCAGGAATCCAATGGGATGTCGTCGGATAAGAGAAACTCCGATAGAAACATGATCGGATCCAACGGTCGGAATGATCATCCTGGGGAAGCTGTTCGTGAACTGGTAAACATTGATCCACGTATCAAATGTCAAGAGATAGAAGACACTTTACAGATTGGATCGGCATCAACCGAAATTACTCTTTATGATAATCTTGGCTTAAAAAGAGTTAAATGTCGTTGGGGGCCACATTCTTTAACTGATGCTCAAAGAAAGGACCGTGTTGCCTGCAAATGTTCGAAAAATTCAATGCCGGCAAGTCAAAACGTGTATATGATATTATAACTGGTGATGAAAGTTGGGTCTATCATTATGATCCAAAAACGAAGCGTCAAAGTCAAGTTTGGATGGCAAGCAATTACCCTCATCTAACTAAAGTACGTCGACAACATTCTGTTGGTAAACATATGTTTGCAATTTTCTTCCTGAAGTCCGGTTTTAATACAATCATTCCTCTTGAAAATGCTAAAACAGTTACAACTAGGTGGTATGCAAATGAATGTCTTACACAAGCGATCAACCAAGTGGAGAAACAACGACGTCTCAATAGTCTTCTTATTCATCAAGGCAATGCCCCTGCACGCAGGACAGCACTAACAATGGAATATTTATATACTCAACACTTCAAATTGATGGGCCATCCCCAGCATATTCACCAGATCTAAGTCCGTGTGATTTTTGGGTGTTCCCAAAAATTAAACAGCAACTTCGTGGTAAAAATTCCAGGATATTAATGAATTTCATGATGCTGTCAGAACACAAATAGGTTGTCTTCAAAAAGATGATTTCTGCCAATGTTATGAAAAGTGGTTTGAAAGAATGAATAAGTGTATTAGTGCACAATGACTTTACTTCGAACAAATATAATAAAATTCTTTCAAACTCAGCTGACAGTATTGCAAATCTAAAAACTTTCAGAATGACCCACATACAAGATTTCATATGAAAATCATGCTTATGTGAAATTTTCATTCTAATGGAAATCTATAATGAAGAAAAAAATAGAACACTTTAACTATCATCAAATTCACTCATTCGGAGTTGTCAAATGTTCTATTTTCTCTGCAAAAGCAAAACACTTTTATTCAGTACTTTTATACACATAGAAATTGTTCGAATAGTTTATCACTCAATCTGGAACATTCAAGCATTCGAACTTTTCAGAATTTTTTCACTGATGACTTAAGTTTCATTGAGAATAAAATATTGGCTTATAGAAGAATACAGGTGTCATTAAATATTCTCTCGTAAGCTTCAACTTGTTAACCTTTTGCATACTAATCAATTGCGACATTACAGTTGAATAAAAATCGAATGGAAAGAAATACGTATAACACTCAGTAAAATATTTGATTTGTAGTTGCAGTTCGTGTGAATGTGACTACCTTGTGTTTACTCTCTAACGTTCTACAGTGTTAAAACGTAAAAATCTTGTAATCAAGCGAATGCTGACAATATATCTTAATAGTTTTGAAAAAAATCGATCATGTTATTTCTCAAGGAATTATTAATCGATACATGATGTTTTTCAATGATAGGCCGTTTGAAAAACCAAAATCTTTAACGAGCAAACTCTTATGTTCAATACCTGTCTCCGATTCGTTTTTGTTTTAATTTTTGACCATCAAAAAAGTCCGATAAACTAATAGAATCCTAGAAATCAAGAACCAAAGAACAACAATGTTCATGTATTATAAATTTCAAGTAGTAACTTCTAATGTATACATCACTCGAGAGTGTTTTATTGTCTGGTTTCACCAATGCATTATGGTAGCGAAGAAAACCACTGAACCAAATCATAAACGTAGAAAAAACGATTTTGGTAGAAGTTACTTTTTGATCGATGAAACCGAACCTATGTGAAATGTTAATATTTTCTTTATTATTTAATAATCCTTTTCACGAACCATATATCATTGAGTAGATCTTGAACAGCTCGTTTTGCAATAAATTCTTTCGCCTCAGCAGCAACAGCTAGTTCTAACCAAGTTGCATTACCATAAGCTGGAATTTGCCTTATTATTGCTTTTGTACACACTGTAGAGTTTGCTTGATAAAGTTTATCAAGTATTTCTGCAGCTAAATTTTCGAATTCATTTGCTATGTTATTGTAACTAGTATCATTCTTTTTATGGGCATGCTTTTTATAGATTATCGTAGCGCATAATGCAGCACCTATAAAAACACAGATATCTATCTATGTATCATAAGTAGGTAAGAAAAATTTTTACTCACTTATTTTATTTTTGCTACGAGACCAAAATAGTAATGCTAAATCCTTTCGACCTGTTATGGCCGACCAGAAAAAGAGTTCTTTATCACCATCAATACGGCCTTCACTATAGACTGGTGGTACTTAAAATAGAATATAAGTTTTTTTTAAAATTAAAATTCATAATGCATTTATAGAAATATCAGATCATTTTGAATAGTTGATCACACAGACTTTATTCTTCCTAGTAATGTTAACTAGAATCAAAACTAAGTTCGAATGATGATATTTATTTTCAATATAAGTTGATGAGAAAAATATCTTGACTGAACTTCAGTGCTGTTGAATATTCTAGATAATATCATACCTCTGTTCTTTTAGTAACGCGATTAACTAAGGTTTCTTCTTCTCCAAATATTTCATGATATTTTTGATTGCATGTAATAAATTTCAAGCAAACAAAACAAGGAAATCTATTTGTCAATTTCTTTAAAAATAATGAAAAGAAAAGAATTCTTTCAAATTTTGTGTATTGTTCGTTCAGAGCTGAGCGAAATACTTGAAGTACTCGTACTGGGGTACCATTGTGGTCGTACTTGTACTCGACCAATTGGTACTCGTACTCGAAAAAGTTCATACTTGCCAAGCTCTGTGTTCGTTACGCATCTTGAAAAGAAATATCATCTCGTAAGTAGAATGAGTTGAATAAAATTTTCTTTTAGATCGAAAATACGATTTCGGGATGTGTCCAATATTTACAATCATAAACGAACAACTATTCATTCTTTCAAAATCATTATTTTAACAGTATTGTACCGATTCCGATTATCAACAACAAAGAGAAAATAAATTCTGTGTGATCAATCAATAAACCAAATCAGCGATGCAGTTACAAAATATGACACAAGAACGAGATCTCTTGTACAGGAATCTGTTCAAGTTGCGAACTTCATGCTACTTGATAGACTTTCAAATTTTCGTGAAATGGAAAGATGAATATGATTTCTTAATCTATGTCAGTACGAACAACCATATCTGACTTGATTTGTATTACGAGCAAATCGAAACAGTGCAATGCAATCAGAATCATGCAGAAAACAAATTTCATTTCATCATGCCGAATAGCTATAATGCCTACACAATTTTGTGATTATGAATTTGTTCTTGATAGGATTTTCAATGGACTGAGAAAAAAAATAATCAAAAGCAAATTATCTATTATAAAGTATCAAAGATACATTAATAGTTCTTTTCATAATCATGTATTGTGCTTACCATCTAATAGCACATGATCATCATGGCAATTTGAAGGAAAATGGTTTCTTCTTCCTCTACAACAACCTTGTTTTTCACCTTCTTCGGCATTGTTTATTTCATCACTGGAATCTCTATCTCTTGATGGAAGCGCAGCATCAACTTCAAAGAAATCTCCTATTGACGGTTGAATTATTTGTTTATACAAGGCTCGTAACGGATCTTTAGAGCGTCTTATCGTGGAATGCTTCTAAATTTCGAAATAAAATATTTAAAACATATACAATCGCATAAAATTTAACCTACATCACCTATGCCATCGATATAAAGCTTAAAAAGTACATTGGTGTCACGAAATAAATCCGTTAATGAAAAATCATGATCCAAAAATAATTTAACGAATGGTTCTTGGTTACTTGAGAGTGCGGATAGAAATAAATCATCCAAGTCAATATTCTAACATAGATATTAATAGAAAATGAAGCATAAAATTAAAAATTAAAACATTCTTAAAAGAAATTTATTATCTAATTATTTTCCTACCCAATCAGTATCATTTTTCATGATATAATTTTTAGCTATATCTACACGATTCCATTCTAGTGCTAAACGAAGTTGATCATGTTTCTGTTGTCTATTTGTTTTGTTCGCATCACAACTAGAAGTAGCTAAATAGACAAATGTCGTTAAGAGTTAAACGAAGTTCATTTTTTTTACTGTGCCAACCTTTTAAAAGTGCTTGTAGAATGACTAAATCAATATCTGGTTCAACAGGATTGCGAGCATGAAGGCTAATCACATTTAAAAAATTTCTCCGAGTATGAAGACATTCATAAACCAATTCGAAATAATCGATTCTATCTTCAGCTTTGCCGTGAGCATCAGCAGCAACAGTTGCATCATTTCCACCATCAATTCTACGAAGTTCATCTTTGAGTTCTTCACGAAGTTTATTTTTTATTTCTTCATGACGTCTTGCTGAATAAGTTGTATCCGTACTAGAACAAAATAGAAAGTTAAAATTATTGTTCAAATAAAGTACGAAATTCATCACAACATTGATCTCTTTCATATCTAATCCCAATAAAATGTATTGTAAGTACAATGGAGAAAATTCTGAATTTTACTGCAAACCGTGTTTGACTTTGCCTCTAAACGAATACTATTGTGTTGATAGAAAGATCGATATTTGAAAAATACTGTTTGT
The DNA here is from genome assembly GCA_900239685.1 of Rotaria macrura. Taxonomy (NCBI): domain Eukaryota; kingdom Metazoa; phylum Rotifera; class Eurotatoria; order Philodinida; family Philodinidae; genus Rotaria; species Rotaria macrura. The sequence continues at coordinate 38,731 of OENT01000519.1, forward strand.
TTTTCAGAACGAATTCAAAGGGAGGAAGTATAGAAACCATATCTAGTTACATTAATCAATGACATCTTGTCACCAGATCATTGAATGAAAGTATTGCTATTTATTTTTTAACTTTTAGAATGTATGAAATTTTCAATGCTTGGTAGCTGATTTTATAATTCAATCTCACGTCGCCTAGCTGCATGTAGAGGTGTAAACTGGACAACTCAACAGTTATCGGTAAGAATATATGAATGTATCTAATAAATTTTTCAACTTTTTTACATATCCAAAATCAATAGGCAATTTTTATCTGTTCTGATTCCTTATATTTTTCGAACGTCCCTCATTGCAAATGATGCAAGAATCATATCGAGTTCCAAATCTTTCAAATTTAAGAAAACTACTCGATAAAATCTTCTACGTCGCTAGTTGTTATGAGGTTAGTGTTATTCGCTAGCAGGTAGGAGTCAACCATGAATAATTGATTGTGAGCGTTATGTAGTTTGACATCTCTCAATCCTATGTCTCATTCTTGTTGAGCCATGCCTGAAAAAACTAGAGGTCTTTTCAAGTCTGAGTTCGAGCTTGTAATAATATGCATCGAAAGTTGACTACATCGATAAGATAGAACCTATTCTTACTTGAGCTTTTCTCAGAGAACTAATACAAAAACTATTCCAGACACTTTAAGGTGGTTGTTTTTCGACTCTCATTAAAACTTATACAACAATTAACATGTGAGCCTATTGAATTCAGCTTTGCAAATATGTAGATATGCTCATCGTAAATCTATTGTGTCGATTATTTTCACGAATGCTCCTTTATCATTCGCGCAAAATGGCAGTGTTCGAAGATTTTCGAACTTCAATGTCAAGATACCCTTAGTCCTCTGTTTTTGCTAAATTTACTTTGCTGATGTTTCATCGGAATGGTCACTTTGTGGATAATGTTCATTATAAAGATTGACTGCTTTAGCAAATAAATCACAACAACGACCTGTTCCGTCGAGAAAAACAGCTGGAATATTATTTTCAACCACAGCTTCTCTCACTAAACGACAAATGAAACATATCAATATGATGAATAAGTTTTACTTTCGCAATAAATAATCTCGTTTACCTGTTCGAACTGTATTTGGACCACCTTCGACAACAAGAAGAACAACAGGCACTGGATCTATATCGAATGAGGAATCATTATTTTTTTAAATAAGAACTATTTTCTGTCGATGAACCTGAAGGTTCGAGTCGTAAAGATGATGTTGAATTAATACTTGTAAGCTGATGAGTAGTAGTTGCGGTAGTTTTAGATGAAAAGAAACCATTACTTATGGCTTGTTCAAGCTTAGCACGAAAAGCTATTTCTCCACCATATTTTCTTACACTGCCATCATCAACAAAAATAAATTTGGTATGATTTGGCTCTAATGGTGCTTCACCTTTCTTATCACTCCGTGATTTCGCATAATGTACAACTGAACCTTTTGCATCAAGTTGTTCATGGCCAGATACACAACCCCATGTAGAAATGCCCTAGTATGAAATGTATTATTTAAAAAATAACCTGACATATTTTCATTCCGTGAAACTCACAATCAAAGGTATTGGTCGTGAACGATCAGGATTTATTTGAACGATCTCACCAACAAGTTTCATAATGCCTGTATTCATACCACCAGTAATAATCCAAGCACCTAAAATTGAATAGTAGAAGATGACATTATCTCCAACAAAACATACATAAGAAATAGTGAAACGAAAAAGCTATTCTCTTTTTAAGAAAAACTATTGAATTCAATCGCTAGAAAATTATGCTATCTTGTACGATTTCGATTAAATACATGATACAACGAAAATTGTTTGTATGTTGTTGATAATTTTAAAAAATTCGTCAGCAAAATTTTTGAAACGAAATCAAAGTATTTTAGTAATAAATTTCATTGGAACTATTTTCAATGTTTTCATACCTGTTGTTCGAGCAACTTTGAGCAGGCCACGTCGAAATGCACTCACTAATTTGGGTTTCATATTATATTCTTTTGCTCCGCCTGTAATTGATATGACGAGTGATGGACGCTAAATAATAATGACCGATAGTACTCTTCTTTTCAGAAGCAAAACCTAAGTAACCTACGTTATCATACCAAAGTGTATTCATATATTCTTTAACATGTACCACGGATGCGTCAGCAGGTATACGAATAAAATCAGCCTGATGAGATTTATTATCAGGAACTAAAGAAATCAAACAAAAATGTAAGTGAATTATTGATGCAAATTTCTCGTTTAGGTTACATACAAGTGATTGTACCATATGATTTAGCGCCCATCGATGTTAATAAACGAGTCGCACTATCACAACCATAGGCTGGTACATAAACTGATAAAATTTTATTCACATTCTCAAACAGTAAACTTGAAGTTTGGCCTGATGCCATTATTAATATATATATATATATATATATATATGTATGTATGTATTTAGGTTAAAAATAACGGGCAAATCTGAAATAAATTTAACAAATGATTTTATTCACATATCAATACAACTAGATTAATATATACGTCGATCAGAATTGAATTTCGAATTTTCTTTTCAACGAGATTATTTGTTTAAGATGAGAAATGTTACTTGTATTCCATGAATATAATTTCTAAAATATTAAAATCATTGAAATATTTCATCTTTTCTAAACTTCTACTTGACTTGAGCACGCACGAGAATGATAGACTTAATAATTCTCTATGAAAATGACAGTTAGTGCTCAAATATTTTTGGTTCTTTTTCTTATCAACTTGAATGCATTAATCTTGTGGAAGAAATGAAAAACCTTTTATAGAAAAGTAATTTCTTATTCTTCGCTAAAGTGAAAATATGTCTACAAGGTGTTTATTTTACTGACAATTCTTTTTTCTCTATTATTTTCCCTAGTTCCAACAAATGCTTCATTCTAGAATTCTAGTGAATAAAAAAAATTGGATTTTTGTTTTTCAAAGTCATGTACATTCTCGAAAAGCTAAAAAAACAATATCATGCTAGGTACACGCTATTGAAACAATAGAAATTATCAACAGACAAATTTACAAATCGGATTGTTATGGGTGTAGAAGAAAAAACATAAAATACTGCAAAATCATTTGAAAATTTTTTCTGTATGATCAAAAGAATCAAAATAAGCTTTAAGTTTTCACCATTAATGAAATACCACTAGTTTTGCGTTGGGTGTAGAATTTTCAATGGAATGATTCATCGTTCGATTTTAAGGTCAGATCTATCAGTCAATGAAATTCTACAATCGATTCGACCAATAAGAAACATTGTTAATGAGTCATCAACTGTGTTTAGTTGACAGACCCAGACAAAAACAACATAAAGACAAGATCATTTCTCACATACACTGATTCATTGATACTGGTGATTCGGTAACGATGACGTCGTCAACAACGAAAAAATTTCGTGAATTTATGGCAGAACCTCTCGGTGATAAAAGTATTCGAGATGTTCCCGGTATAGGTGATGTTCTTGGAACAAAATTATCGGAAGCCGGTTATGAAAAAGTTTGTTTATTTTCGTGAATGTTTTTTTCTGATATTTTTTCATCAACGATATAAGTATTATTTTAGGCATATACTTTATTTGGTAAATACTTGTTATGTAACAAAGATATAGAAGAATTTCAAGATTGGCTTCAAATACAATGTGGCGCAAATACTCATCAAGCTAAAACAACGGCAGGCGCATTTTCTGAATGGGCAGAAGCATTTATATAGGAAGATTCGGTTTTTCTTTTGTGTACATTTAATAAACAAAACTTGATCTTGTTGTTCACTATTGTTTTTATTCAGCTGAATAGAAGTTATTATTTCTAGATAGAATAAATCATGTCATCAACGACATCGCAAAAATTTCGTGATTTCACAAGTGAACCATTAAAAGATAAAAATCTTAGTGAAATACCTGGTCTTGGCCCAAAATTGGCAAGCAATTTAGAAGAATCTGGTATTAAAAAAGTAGGCTTTCTTGAATTAACTCAATCGATCATTGTCAACATTCTTTTTTTCTAAGGCATATGAATTATTGGGAATTTATTTAACATTATTAAAGAACAAAGAATATTTCGAACTTTGGATACGAGACAATGCTGGCGCAAATCGTCATCAAGCAAAACAATGTGCTGATGCAGTTGATGCTTTTTGTTCACAATTTCTTTAGAATAACATTTTGTTTTTCTCTTGTCCATGTCTTATATATACGTACGAAGAAATAAAAATAATAAAAACTTGTATATGTTACGTTCTTGTTTTTATTATTACGATGATTATGCTCTACGATATACTTTTTGTAGATATGATCATGAAATATTCTATTAGTTTAGTTTTAATTTTTGGACTATTTATTAAGGGTAAGAGAAAATTCGATAAAACAATGAATGCATGCAAAAGACGGAAAACAAAACAATATTTTACTTTTTTTTATTGTAGTTTCAAATTCAGTGAATTGTTTCGTATGTGATTCAAAAGAAGATGAACACTGCCCAGAAACATGGACACGTAATGATATACTACCAGTCGAATGTGGCGGGCCTGATGGAGTACAAAATGCTCATTTCTGTATTAAAACAATTGCTGTGTTTGGAGGTTTGATTGGTTATTTTTTTCTAACTTTGTTATTTGAAATTTACTAAAGGATCGAAAGATAGAAATTCAAATCGAGAAAAATAGCTGGTGTCATCATAATTAATTTTTTTTGTTGAAACTAGTCATGAAGAAATGACGAAGCAAACATTAAATATAAACACTCGAAATAGAAAAATGCAACACAGAAAATACTTGTTAATGACACCTTTAAAGCTATTCAAGTATTTTCTTTTTTTCTATATTTTTCATCTCTAGTATTTTCATTCGGTATTCATAAATTGAAAAAATATTTAACTATTTTACCATTATATGATTCTCTCGTTCAATGTTTTTTAATTATCATTGTTCCTCATCATTAATATTTGTAATTACGATTATGATCATGGTTACATAAAAAAACGTTTTCGTGATTGAAATCATACAGTACATACTACTCACAATGAGAGAGGAGAAGTACTGATTCACTTGTCAGATTTAATTTTGACTGACTTCCTATCCAGGTGAGAGACAGTATTCAACATATTAATAGGTAAACAGAGCAATATAATGGAGCATTTACTCGAAAAATGTTGAATTTCGATTGATAACTTTGCACAGATTGAAGTCTTGAATAACGTTTTTTCGTGATGAGTGGTTTATCTATTTGATTATTTAGTATTTTGAAATATCAGTGTACAGCGAATGTTTTCTTTGGAAAACGTCTCCAGGTAAGCATCCATGGTTTTCGGGAAATTTCAAAATGAGTCAAGTTTATTGAAGTGTCCATCCTTCGAGTAATGCTTCAAGTTTCAAAATCGATATTTCACGAGTAACGAATAAAACAACTAAAGTAATTCCTCGTAGGCTTTTCTTCTGTCTAAAAACAGTCTCGATCAATCAACGATTGAACATGTGTTCTTATAAGCTTAAATTCTACTTTCATGAAACATAACATTACTTCATGTTTTTTTTTCAATCTTTAGGTGCTGTGGCTACAAAACGTTTTTGTAGTTCTCGTGACATGGATAATCAATGCATCGAAGTAAAGTATCCTCAGGATGAAAAAATGTACTATTCGTGCACGTATACATGTTCACATGACGGATGCAATGGAACATCTCATCTAAATATATCCTCAATTTTTGTACTTGTTTTTATGTTGATACAATTCTTTTGTGTTTAATCATTTCGTTTCTGATATTTGACATTTGACGTCCGATTTTGATATATTTGAAATCTGTCTGTTTTTTTAATGTATATTTTTGAAGATGTAGTATAGTAGTTAGCATGATAATTAAATATGTTGCTAGTAATAGAATGAATAATATTTCTATGATTGAATTATTTCATCGCATGGAAAAAAAAGAAATGATTGTCAATTCTAATTAAAACTATATCGTAAGGAAAAAAACAATAATTTTTATGTACTAATTGCAACGTAAAATTACAACGAAAAATTACTTGATCGTAACAAAGATCCACATGGTTTGTGACGTGTTACATGATCGAAATAACTGAATGTAAAGGATGAAATATCATTGCAGGTACATATATTCTATATAAATTCTAATCGCTTCATTTGATAACATACAGATGTAATACTAGCACGACTATGTTTGTATTATATTCCTTTGTCAAAAAAATAAATGTTGAAACTAGTTTATGTTTGAAAGAACTAATTTCATGCGTTCAATATATAATAATTAGTCACCAATCGATAGGTTGCTATAATATGTGTAACCATTAAAAAAAACACTCATGATAAATATCGACCATAGACGTCCACGGCGTTAGCGGCTGGGTAGCGGTACCTCTTTCAAAATCTCATCGCGGTGGCGGGAAATTAGTGGCATGTTATTTTTTTCAGCCGTCCTGGCGCAGCGCTGCAGCGGCAGATTTTCAGTCGCACCAAAAGTCGCTAGACCCTATAAAAAGAATGAATCTACTTTTTTTCTAAAGAATTGTTGCTATTTCTCATCTCTTTTTACATTAGTATTTCATCAAACAGGAATTGTTAACTCTATATCACATATATTGCCTATTTTTTGTGAAAAAGTAGATTTTGTATAAATTTTAATGCAGCGGTTCTGTCTTTTATACATGGTGTTGCGATAGCGGTGCGGCAGCCGCAGATTGTCACTGACGATGGACATATATGATATCGACTGATACTATCTCTATATATTAAATATTAATCGATGTGTTATTCATTTTATAATGATTATGGAAAAGAGTTTCTTGTCTTTTATTCAAAAGTTATTATTTTAAAGTGCGAGCAATCATATTTTATTAAAAAAAAACAATAGATGCAATAAAGGTTCCTTCAGGATTAACATCATTGATCATGGTACAAGATAATCTTTTGTCAAAAATCTTGATGCATAAAAAATTTAGACAAATAAAAAGTGCCATTATCTTTAGCAACGAGTATTCTGAAATACTTGTAAGCTCGCTATTGCGATTTTATCTTGTTCAAGGTTGCACGTTTTTCGTTGTTGGGTCAATTGAAGATTTTGAATGATTATCACACTATCGCGATAAAGCTTCTTGTTAGTTTTTAAAAGATGTAAGAGACCGACCATTTAATATACGATCTTTGAGATTCTACCTAATGGAGAGCGATTGAATAAATTTGTCCTTATTTTAGAACCGCAATTCCAAACAATAAGTCTGAAGCGTCATAGATACGTCAAGAAAAACTAGAGGATTGCTGCGGATCATTTAACAAGTTCCGATTGATTCAATATGCGCACATGCATCGAGAACATATTTGAATCGTACTTTATGAGAAATGCGGGATCTAGACGAAAGTGTTCGTAGGCGATGGACGCTGCTTCTTTACAGCCTTTTTTGTATGTGGTCTTCATAATAGCCTGTTGTGTATCTTCATGTGTTGTTTATTTTGTGAGATGTATCGACAAGGAAATAATCAAATAAAGCTCATCATAGGATATGTGCGCAAAAAATAACAAACTTTTCTAGTATTTAAATCGGGAGAAATTGTTTCCTAAGGTTCTTTTATAGAATCTCGAGAGTACTTGGCGTTAATGTTCCTTGCATATTTGAACCAGAATTAGTAATTATTATAGATTCATTTCGGTTGATGTCAATTTTTAGCATAAACTATCGCTGTAATATTTAATTGATAATCAATGATGCTATTAATGGTTTTGATTTAATGGAATTGTTGTATATTTTCCAATCGTAATACATGTACACATGTCTTTGTAGTAGTTGAATGACAGAAGCAAAGGTAGACGAAAGTAGATTTGAAGCATCATTATTATGTAATTTGTTTATCTAGTTAGAAAGTTGGTTAGCGCAGCTCCGTTGGGGCCAAAATGTGGAACTCGCATATCTATAGTTTCATATGCTAATAGAAAACACAAAATGTAACTAGACAAAATTTTCCGCATCGTCTTTCTCTGATAGGCGCCCTATTTTGCATTTTCATTGTTGCTATTAATTCGTTAGTTTCCATTTTTCGTTGTTCATTTTTCTTATTAAAAACATAGGAAGAAGCAGCAAATGATGTTGTGATGTATGACGATAGTAGAATGCCGGTTGCTATGCTTGTAACCGTGGGGTGGGGAGTATAAACAATCTCACTCTTAAACTTCCACTCACTATTTTCTTCGAAAACATATGTGAGTTCCACAAAATTATCAAGTAATTTATCGTTGTGTTTACAGATATGCTTGTTTTTAACTCTGCTAGTACATTCTATTTTAGATGATCGTTTGATTCATGCATTGTCAATCATTAACTAACATGTTGACTATCATTCTAGAACTCGAGAATAGTCAATAAGTTATATTCAAGTTAATATGAAATCAATATGAACATTATTGTACTCATGCTGTGTTGTATAAATGGAATGAGTGGCGTCAAAATTTTTAATTTAAGAGAAAACTAAAATTCTCATTTGTTTAAGGTGTCAATAATAAGACATTTTAAAATTAGATTTTATTAATTTGAAATGTACGATTAAAATCAATATTTCACGCTCATTTAAAAAGCGCCTACATTTTTATAGAATTTCAACTTTTCTTTTACGTATTTGAATCTACAAATGTCAATTTTTCACTCTATCGTGCTACACTTATATATATGCTCAATTCATACCTTTTTCAAATATAACCATTAAAATGCTCCTAATCAATTGTCAATTCCTATTCATGTCAACTAGACTGATTTCTCCTGTGTTTTCTAGAATTAGCCTTTGTGTAATACAGGATAAGATTTCTATTTCTGTTTTATTGTGAGAATGAAAATTGACTCCATACAACATTGCGTTAGTTCATTCTTGCAATAAGAAGAATGTCTCAAACGGTGGATGTGTTGCTTAGAATCTACTTTTTATCCAAACATCTGCTTAAAACAATCTGTCGAATATATAAAAAACATACAAAATATGTCGTACAAATACATTAATAATCCAAATTGAAGACATATCCGAAACAATTCGGTTATTACTGGCAAGCTATTGAACTAGAGCATTTTTAATCACTGAGAATATTTCAAAATAACACTTTGTTTTAGTTTAATAAGTTAGATATAGAATTCATTGGTTAAAAAAATATGAAAGAATGCGTTCGACACTTCAGTTTTCTTTTTATCTACAGCTGCAAATGTATGCTTTTGAATTGAATAATGAAAAAAACCTATGCTTTGTCTTTGGCTGACTTAATACTAAGACTTAGCAAGAAAATCATTGAGTGTATGATTAAAACTATTCCTTGTTTTTTTTCCAGATAATAAATAAGATAGAAGTCAGACGAGTGGAAACAAACAGAGAAAAATAACAATGAGGTGATAAGAATGCTCGTTAACTGTTGCAAAAACTGTATCCTTTTGACTGTGTATACAACATTCATAAATCAAAAAACAAAAACAAAAGAATGATAATAATAAAAACAAGCACTAGACATATATAGATTCAAGACCCGATGATCAAACAAAAATAAAAACAAAACAAAACAAAACAAATATTAATTCTCTTATTAACTAAGAATGTTTCGAATTTCACGATGTAAATAATAGAGAAAGTCAACATAAGATGCGCCTCCTGTAAAACCTTTATCTTCTACGAGATAGTTTTTGAAAAATGGTTCCATCGAATCACGTTGTCGAATAACATAAAGCTAGAAAGAAAGTCGAAGATCAATAAAAAACAAACTATGACAATTTCTCTTTACTTTCATATGAGAATTTCGTTCATTGCGAATTATTCTCATTAATGTTCTAACATTCTTTGATATTGGATTATCAAGTTCAGGGATGTGACACTAAAGACAAGCATTATTTTACTTTATAAATAGATGGATGAACGAAAATTTTCTACTTTTTCTGGTTCAATATTTAATGCTGATTGAAGACCAAATACATATTGCACAAATGTGGAATCAATCTGACTACCAAGCCAGATATACATAGCCAAACCATTCTCTATAACAAACATTGAAATTTCCGTGGAGTTTTTTAATCATGAAATTTTTGTGATCAGATATGTGCGAGATGAAGCTGTAAGTAACGAGACTAAACTTCTTTTGAATTTCACTCGAATTTGATACACCATCGACGTAAATGGAAATATTTTACGAGTAGTTATAACTCGAGTTGAAAATTTCACAAAACATCAGTTCTCGATGACTGTAAATGATTTTTCGTCCTTGTCTATGAATCATGTGTTTAAAAATATTCTTGACTATTCTCAGAGACCTACGTTGATTAGAATTCGTACCTGAACGTCGATCTCTGACTGAAACTTTGATATTAATTAGGGGTCTCATTTTTTTTTCTAATCTTACCAATAAGATAAGCTCCTGAATCCGAAAGACGATCATATAAACATCGAATCATTAATGGTGGAATTTGATTTTCTTCTAATGTATGCTAAAGAATAGAATTGTACTAATGATTCAAAACTTTCTTTTTCAGTATATCAACAAACCAATGGATAAATTCTTGGATACAAATATGCCGATGTTCCTTTTATGTCCATTGACATCAATCGATGCATTAACCAACTACGATCATCAGTTGTTACTGTTTGTGCTAAACATAAATTCAGTTAATTTTAGTGAATAAATGGAAAAAAAACAACAAGAGAAAATCTTCAACGTACTGCCAATTAAAACATCAGATTTTATTAGTGATGCTACATATATAGGTAATAATTTTAATGTATCAGGTAAAATTAATTGTCCGGATGTAGTGCCTTGTGCACAATGTTTTCGATAACAAGCCAACATATTAGCAGCTTGTGTTATGATATTATCTCGTATACTTTTCGGGGTGGAAATTGAAATAGAACGAATAGCTAAAATATTTATTCAAATGAAAAACATTTATGTTTTACCTCTGAAATTTCTAATTACTTACCAACTTTTACGATATAATTAAGAATAGTATCAAGGTCACATGATGGATACAGGGATGTATATGACGATGTTACTGTTAATGCTAAGGTTAATATTCTTAAACGACGTTTACCTGATATACTAGTATACAGTAAAGCAACCTAATTGAAAGAAAAGCAGAAAAGATCAGACATGAGTAGAATTAATAGAATTAGTTAACTCACTTGAGTGTAAGCATTAGCGTCCGCAGGTAATTTATCATCATGTTTTAATTCGACAGATACAGTTTTATCAGAATCAATAGTACCAAATATCATTTCAGTTGTATTAGTCATAAAAAAATTACCCAGAAAATCTACTGGTCGTATTCCTGAAAACGACAAAAAAGTATTCTTTTTTTATATATTTCTATTGATTAGTGGAGTAACTTTGTTGTTTCATTCGACATACCTCCGCTTGTTCGAATACGCATCAATGCATCAAAGGCAGTAGTTCGTTGAAAATTACGTTTGAGTTCGTCTAATAGACGTTCACCATCATTCTCAATCTTGAAAAACGAAACGAAATATTCTAATTCATATCCAAAATATGATGAATAAACGAAAAGACTTACTGAAAAATAATTAAATTTATAAATTTGTCCTCCAGATACACGACAAACTTCACCAATTGTAGCAAGATCGAGATAATTATTTGGAAAAACAAACAAATCAACAGCGCATCCATTTTGCACACATTCTTCGCCAAGTTTTGTATAAATATTATCAACTGGTGCTAGAAGTGTCTGAAGACAATACGTTAAATTCAATTGAAAACAGAAAGAAACAAACCAACCTTTTCTTTGTCCGTGCCAAGTAACTTTTTATCATCACGATTTGATAATTTGCCAGGTGCAACAGCAATTGGTAATGTTGTGGAAAATATATAAATTTTACCACAACAATTGGCTGTCTATAATGTATGAAAGTATTTAGTGATTTATAGAAATCTCGAAAAACTAATCAAATATTGCTTTCGTGAATGTAATTACATTCATCTGATTTTCAAAGAGTATATGATTAAAAAAATGCTGCCACAATCTATTTAATAAAGTTTCATAAATTTAGATATTCTCTTTTTCATATCTGTCGAAATTGGAATCAACAAACTCTATTCGTAAGTTCTATAATTAGGAGCTTTCACGTGCTGCTTCTCCAGCAGTATCACATCTAACCTAAGGTAACATAGAGGCGAAGAATAGTTTCACATGATTTACTTTACACTTCCGTTGACTGTGAACCGTGCTTTTTTTATCATTGAAACTAGTTTATAGCAAAATGGTATTTGTAATGTATAGATCTTTTTCGTTTTGATTCATTTATCAGTGTCACTTTTTTCTTATAACGACTCTATTAAATTGAATTTTAAAGTTCTGCTGAGAAATTTTACTTTTAACGCTTGAATGCCCGACTGTATAACCGGTGCTAAAATAGTTTCTGTTTCATGTGTATTTGCAAATGTTTCTGGTATTTGATCAAGTAAACTATAAATGAAAAGAAGAACAAATGAAAGGACTTGATTTTAAATGCCTATTCAATTACCTATTTATCACACTTTGAGAAGTTTGTGGTAAACAAAGAAAGCCTTCATGTAATGGTACGAATACTTCTTCTAGATCGGAGACAATCATCATTTGTGGTTGTCCAAGTGTATTCTAATGAAAATAAAAATTCAAAATTAATATCATATTTCAAAAAATAAAATAAAATAGACACTTCTGCATTCTACAAAAGAGTGGTAGGGATGCAAAATAAAGCCGTAAAACGTAGACATGCTTCGAATTCAACAACATAATTCAGTTAGACGGACAATACATTAGATAGAAATGGCTGTACAAACACAAAAAAAAACAAGTTGCTGTCTCTGGCGATCTGTCTATCTCTCTCTCTGTCTGCATCGATCTATTCAGATAGTTTACTTGCCCCCTAAAAGATAGATGATATAATAATTAATACTTAAACTATCAAATCGAGAAACCTAACAATCATTTATCATACTTTAATATTGTAAAAATGCACTTGTTTATCAAATGTTGCAAAACCAACTCGCACTACTGATGTGTCAGCATTTCCGTCTCTATACACAACAAATACAAATAATTGATGTGAACTATTTAGTCAATCGACGCACTTTGGTAGATATTCTAGAAGTTCAGTTTTTAATATATGACAAATATATTTGAGAAAACCACTTCGAACACTGTTATAAGATGCATCGATCATAAATATGAATGCTGGTGGTTCAGGCCACTTTTCATCCTAAAATTAATAAGCATACAAAATAAAACACTTGAAAACTAAACAAAATTAACCTTACTTTACAATATTGTTTCGTTGCTACAATTTCATAGGAACCAAGACACAATTCAGGTCGTTGATAACAATCTGCACGACGACCACTGTGATCAAGATGATGAAAATATGCGTCAGGAACTACAGAAAGCAAAAAAAATAGAATTCAATATTGAAAAAAAACTCATGATGCGTTTTGGCAACCTTACCATCTGTTGCTGCTTCACAAAAACAACACAGAAAACGTTTTCCCCCATCAATGAATTGCATAAATGAACACATATATGCTTTACAACGATGACATCGTACTGGACCTATATCACCAAAATCAGTTACTGGTGGCTCAAGCTAAAAGCAAATTTGTACGTGAAATTTTCGATTATGTCAAACATGAATCGTAGATTAGAAATACTTCATCTGATCGAACATCTGCCAATGGAGAAATGGATAGAGCAACAGGCATATGAGATTGTTTAATCATATCAGTCGAATTAGGTAATGAATATACCGTTGAACGCATTAAACGTGGATTACAACTGCCTTGATCTTGACAAGTAAAATTCGTACCAACCAACGGTGGCAGTAAACCTGGAGCATTTGTAATAAATGGTTGTTGAATTTTCTCTTGATTTTGTGCAAGTACTTGAATCTTAATAAGGATTTTTTTATTCAAAAAGGAAATGATTTTCATTGAATTATTAAATAAATATACTTACAACGTTTGGCACCAAATCTGGATCAATCCGTGTTTGAGGCATCACTTGTGGCGTTGATCCAATAGATGGTGTTTGACCAGGATATATATTCTGTCCGGTCATTTGACTATTTGGCATGGTTGTTGGACCTGGAAGGTTTGAATAATGAGATTGTGTTGGATAAGCTGCTTGTGGTGGTAATTGATTATTAGATGGTCCATTATAGAATGCTTGATTACTAGGATATTGATTTGGTTGATAGACTTGTACGCCAGCCATATGTGATGGCGTTTGATTGGGAAGAGGAGGTATGAAATTTTGAAATTGAGCATTACCTATTGTTGGCGGAGCACCGAATTGATTAGATGTAACAGGCGAAGATTGCATTTGAGTAGATGATAATGATAATCCCGAGTTAATGTACGGATGATGCGCTTGCATTTGATCTGAAAATCAATAAATATCTGTCCATTTGAAATGAGAACTTAACAAAAACCATACTCATTCCATTTGTCATCATCGACGATTGTGTATTGAACTGTTCTTGATTCGGAGTTAGTGTTGGTGGATGAGAGAGTGGTTGTGATGGCGGCATTTGTGATGCATAATGTTGGTTACTTGATACATTCGGTGGTAAAGTTGGATTGGAATATTGGTGTTGCATTGTTGGTGGATAAATGCCAGTTTTAATAGGTGTTGGTGGCGGTCTTGCAAGCATAGTTTTATTTTTAAAATAATTCTATAAAATACAAGAATTCCTTCAAAAAAAATAAAAATATAGTAGCGTTAGTATAATGAGGTGGCATTTTGCACACGTAATCAAGAAAACAGGAAAATGTCACATCACATAGTACTAAAATAGTGCATGCGTGGACTTTTTTTCTATTGGCTAGTCTTTCCCATGCTGTCATTTAATATTCAAACAATTTTTCTAAGATTCATTTGAGAAAGGATCATCGGTGAACATGCTGCTCGATTTAGAAACAACATAGGACCCCACATAAAGACAAAAAATGATTCAAAAACTCATGTTTTGTTCTAGACGACAGCTTCGACATTCAACGACATCTACCACATTTTATTGCATTGAGAAAGAATATTTTTTAATATAGTTATTAGATAAATGAAAAAATAATACATTCTAATTTACGTATTGCAATTCAAACATGAGAGTTATTTGAAGAGTTTCGATGGCAATAGACAGGATCGAGAGATGCTGTAGAATACGTAGAAACTCAAGCTACCCAGGTGGTTGCCATCCGATATCAGATCAGATCAGATCAGATTGTATCCGATCGGATACCAGGAAACGAAAACACTGAAAGATCTGATGGAAGAAGTCATTTTATTAATTGTATACTATTTGTTACTTGGGGACATTCCTACAAGTAGGTCAAAAGCCTACATTAGAATCCGATAGGAATCCAATAAAAAGGCTCGGAGTATCATTCCTTCTCCAGGAATCCGATCGGATCTGGATAATAATTCGATCAGATCGAATTATCGGAATGAATCTACTGGGAGCATCAATATACATTCAAAGTGTATTAATCATCATGTTATTCTATGCATTTTTGTTCGTTGTGAAGAATATTAAATGTAAGCATTTGTATTGATCAAAGTGAGTTCTGTTTTATATGGGTACATTCATGTACATATATAATGACATTCAACAGTCAGTCGTGATTGTGATGCTTTATTGAGATAGATAGAAAATTAGTCGCAACTTCAATCTCATCTATCCGAAGACATTCATGAAGACTTCCGAATATGTTACCTTCCGATTATAAACATCATCCAATGCTAATTACATGCTGGCAACAAAAATGTGTCTTATAGTATATCTCTGTCATCAAATCTTGTGAAAAATTAATTTAAACTTGACTGCAGCACATCATTTGAAGATATTTTGTTTCGCCTGTTATTTTTTGCAAATATTTGAGCCTAAGTGCAACCCAGTTTGAGCTTCCTCAGTGAATAATATGTCTAACAAGGCAGGAAATACAGATCAAACTTAGAATTTTTATTTGAATTTAATATGAGTTTCAATGAACTTGATTGACATCATTGATTTGTATTTGCAGTCAAGAAACTTTCTTTCCTCATCTTTTGAATAGAAATTCACCTAATTAGTTGTACGTTCTTGTTATCAGGTGATGAAAATGTCTTGCTTGCATAGAAATAAATGATCCTATCCATGTGTTGGATTTGAAAGAAGAAGGAAGGTTATTATGTTAGCAAAGTGTTGCATATTTAGATGATTAAATATCATGATTATCATTGTTCCTAATGAAAATAATGAACGATATGAAGTATTCAACAAACTTTCAGACACAAACATCGTACATATTAACATGATCGAGTATTTTCGAA
Organism: Rotaria macrura; assembly: GCA_900239685.1. Taxonomy (NCBI): domain Eukaryota; kingdom Metazoa; phylum Rotifera; class Eurotatoria; order Philodinida; family Philodinidae; genus Rotaria; species Rotaria macrura. Next base: position 55,089 of record OENT01000519.1, read on the forward strand.
AAGAAATCAAAACCGACACTTTCATTCTAATATCTAAATAATAAATGAATTCAAGATAGGAAGTCATACTTGGTTCTTTACAATTACAACAGATTTGAATGCCTTCTAAATAAATTGTGATGCTCATTAAAAAAATATTCTAAGTGAAACTCCTAAAAACCATTCTAGTTCTTTGTTTGAATACAGTTTTACTTCTCCCATCATATGACAAGATTAAAAAATCGTTGATTCGAGTAAATAAATGAAACAAATATTTAGGAAGTTGTAAGGAAATATCTATTCTTTGTACATTACATGTAAGTAAGTTAGCATCCTATTCGATTTTTTCTTGTTCAACTTCATTGTTCGACTTGCAAGAGTTCTTCTCTTGGTTATGTAAGGTGAAGAATTTCAATTCTAATCAAAAATTACCTATTACAGACACTGGTTATGTAGAAAAGAGGGCATGTACATTCTCATCCATCCGTCTTCTTTCACAGCGTATTCACCGATAGTTGCTCACCATTGTTGTCGTCTATTGAAATGAATAAGAAAGAAACAGTATATCATCATATAAGGAATCCATCGAAGTTGTTTAAATTCGAGTGTAATTTAAATCTGAGAATGATGTCATTTGAATTTTGTTCTATGTTACCAAGGATCAGTGTATTACTCATTAGTTGACTACATATGTGACGTCAAAAGAAAACAGTGTCGAGGTTGGTGTCCCATTTATAAAGAAAACGTTAGTAATCACTAGACAAAGCAGCTCGTTAATAAATTCATATAAATTCAGTGGTTGTTATTCTCCTCAATCAAGATGGTTCACTTTCTCATCGTCTGTGCTTCCGTTGTTCACATGAATCTATCCCCAATTCCCATTCTTTATTCATCAGCACAAAAATGTTCTATCCTATTTTTACTTCACATGTCTACATGTAGAGTAGAGTTATGTTCGCCTCACATTGAAACAAAAACGTTTTTGTGTATGCTATGAATGGGAAGTGCTTGAAGGATCACTGTTTTTCGTACTTGGACAAATATTTGGTAGTTGTAGCCAACTAAACTGATGGAAAACTAATCCTGGAGAAAGCAAACTTGAAAGAATTCTGAAAGATGTGGCTACAAGGTAATGTTCCGATGAAAAACCTCAGATTTTCCAAAAGATTTCACAATTAAACTTCAATTATATAGAGAAAATCATCTTTTGGTTTAGGTTAGCCCATTTTTCCTTCTCTATACTCTTACTTGAGATGGAAGAAGTTCAACTTCTCTTTGAATATTCAGGATTGTTCCAGTCACAAACCTAGTTGGATAAATGATCAAATATTGTTGTATCTAATCTATGTAGGTTGATGAAAACTAATTGCTTTTCTTTATATGTTTACGTCGTGTTCTTTGGTTAATGGCCATCGCTTTTTGTGTCAACATTGAGTTTTCCTGTTATATTTTCTTTTCTTCTTTGGTGATCACTTGCATAGTGCTCCTTGTATTGATTCTGTCTATATCTATTTTGTTATCTGATTACTTTCTCCTTCTAGCACTCCTCCATTCATTACTTTTTATTCTGTAAGGATCCTTTTGATCACAACTATGATATATCATTAAAAATACGGTCTCGAGAATATAGCTGAATATATTTCTCGATCATATTGGTAAGAAGTAAAATTTCTTAAGGGAATAGTAAACAAACTAACTGTCAAATTTCAGCTTTCATATCATCATACTCATCCACAAGATAATATCAATCAATTGACACGAATCGTTTTCAATGTAACTACGGGAGATTTAATGTATATTCTTATTATAGATAGTCTACAGGTTTTGACAAGAATACTCAAGACTAGACGAGTTTGTATTTATCAAAGACTGGAAAAAATTGATAACCCAGCATCTAAAATGAATAATTTTGAATGAGAAACAGACATTTAAATTAGTTATCTTATTTTCAGACAAAATAGTTCTGTTTACATCAATCTCTTGAGACGTATATATTAGACATAATATGTGTATTCCTGCTAATTAAGTGTCATCATCATCATTCGTTGAGCATGACATGTTTTCCTAGAATAGTCTTTTAATGTGATGGCATCGATCATCAAGACTTATCATTACTTGAAGTGATGCCTTGTTTTTATTTTGATGTGAAACAAAACAAACGAAAATGTTTAATTAATTTGTTGATATATCTAGAATAGTTTTATTATTGTATATCACCTCATTAAAAAAGGTTTCTTTTCTGTGCATAAAAACTACAAATATATGTTTCCATGGAAAACTTATTATTGACGTTCTTTCTAAAAAAAAAACACAGAAAAACCGAAACCTTGCTAAGAACGAATTGAATCTCACGGTTGTATATTCTGACTACAAGATAGCATGTAAATATACACATATTGATAAAGCATTCATGACATGTGATAGAAAAATCTGATTTTTCTTCGAGATTTTTTCAAATACTCAAATTTAAATTGTTATTACGAAAGAATATGCCCTTACGCAATGATATATAAACCTAAAAAAATGTTCCATTCTTTATTATTCTGTTTGACTTTCTTTTATTGGACAATAAAATTAATATATAATATAAACAAAAGAAAAGAAATGATAATTTCAATGAGTAATATAAATGTATACATATATCAAAAACAGTTCTGTATCAATGAAATCATGAATAGAAAGTACATAGCCACGGTTCGTATGGTTGTATTTCAAATTTTACAATACTAGCAATTAACCATTCTGGTTCAATACAAATAATATTCAACTTTTGACAAGCTTGTTGTAATGCTAGTTTATTTTGAAGGTATCTTTTTGAACATAAAATTATAATTTGTCTACCGATATTATCAATATGTTGATTAAGCGTTTTAAGTATAAGACCGTCGGATAAATGTATAAGTTCAATTAATGGTCGATTATCAATAAATGGTTGACAACCAAGACATTTTAAATGAAATGCAAAGTTTGCTAATAGATGAGAATTATTCAAACGAGAACGAGACATTCCATAATGTTCATTGTATATTGTATCACCAATGATTTCATATGTTGGAATTTCATCAACATAACGTTGTTCATGTAAACAAGCTGTTAACCACCGATAGGACACAATCGTTAGGTGTCGTGCAACAGCTTGCAAAACTTTACCGGTTAACGGACATCTTAATGAATTATCATCATCTTCATCAGTTATTAAATGTGTTGTTGTTTCATCAATTGTTGTTGATGAACGAACGAGAAACGTTTCGATAAAACGATTAAATAAAATCTAACAACATAATAACAAACCTATGAAGTATGAATTTCTTTTTTATCAAATAGAAACATCAAGTTTTATACTTTTTGATCATCTTTTAAAGCTGTCATTGCTAATACTAATGACTTGAATTTATGTTGATCATTCGATGATGTTAATGATAAATTTTCGTCATGTGTTTGTTTACTTAATTCGTCTTTTGAATTAATATTGATTTGTATAGATGATCCATCGGATTTTTTCGAATTATCATCAGGACGAGTTTCATTAATAACTGTCGATGTATCGAGTAAAGCATGAGGTTCATGGTCAATAGAAGGAGCATTATCATTGTTTTTGTGCTCAACAATGTATGTTTCATCGTTTTGAACACAATACTATTTAAAATAAAAGTTGAGAGAAATTTTTTCAAACTATTCATTCTATTTATCTTACATGTTTTTCAATATTTGATTCGATTTGAATTGGAATTTCAGTTTCTTCAATAATGGGAGTTGGTTCAGGAGATATAACGACATGATTTATTTGATGTCGTTTATCATTCTTCTTTGTTTTATTACTGATTGTTGTTAATGATGGTTCTAGGGGTGTTATTGTGATTGCATTACGGAAGAATACCGACATACTAGCCATAAATAATTGCTCGGAGCGTGTATAAATTTGAACACATGGACATATACTAACATCATTACACGGATGATGACTCGGACAATAATCATCGCTAGTTTGTGTTGATACAGAACATCGAATTGTTTGAACAGATGTCGGTGTCATTGATGTTTCTTGATCTTGTTTATTAGAAGTTGATTTAATCGGTGCTAGTAGCGATGAATTAGAGTCAGATTTATTCTGTTCATGATGCGACATTTCTATTCTGGATGACGTTAATCGTGATAGACGAGTCATTGATATATTACTTGTATTTTGAGGTATTCCACTTGATAATGTCATTAATGTTGATGGGATCTGTGTTAACATTGGAATCGATCGATGACCGATATATATTGAATTAAGAGGCATTGCCGGTGACAGAGGAGCAGCCATAATAGATGATGCATGCAATTGATTTTCTTCTACTCCTTCTTCTTCGTCTTGAACATGACTTTCTTCTTGTTGATTGATTGGTACTGATGGAATATGTGGTAAAAGAAATGATGCAATTGATGGTGGCATTGAAATTGACGATGGAAGAAGAAGAGGAGGTGGAGATTGATGGACATGATTTGCAGTTGATTCTAACTGAGATTTTTCTTGTACTTGTTGTTTCTGATTATGGGAATGTTGTGTTTGTGAAATAGTAGTATCTGGAGCAAATTCAAGTTCGTCTAGTTGTCTCTCTAAATAGAGTATATGATTACTAGTTTTGTTAAAATGTGCATATGAATATTTTACTCGAACAAAGACATGCACGACGTCGTTTATTTGCCAGAATTAGACAATGATCTAGATGAGATAGATGACTCAATCGATACTAGAAAGACATAATCATTTACGTTACCTTTAGAATCACAAGAAGGGTGAGGATGTGTTATTTTTTTTGTAACTGCATGTACATGCTCGTCATTTGTGGTTGATGGAACGTTGTTACTTGTTGTATCTAAAGTTCGAAAAAAGATTTGAAATTATAAAAAAGAGTGTCTTTGCATGAATTCAATAATATACTTATTTCAGTTGACGTAGGCATTACATCAGAATTCTCTTGGATCTCTAATGTAAGCGAAAAACAAAGAGTTAGTGACTCATAAAACACAAGTATCTGTATCTACCTGAACGTGTTCGTTTTTTCATTATTGATAGAGAATGACTATCATCTGTTGATATGTGAACTTTTTTTTTCGAACGTTGTCTAGCTTGTCGCTTTTGAACTTCCAACATTTTTGTTTCAATTAATTGTGTAAAACCATTATTAGCATGATTTTCTTTTTCATGCATATCAAGTAAATGATCGTTAATATCTAGATTCGATCTCGTAGCTACACGAAAATTACTAGCTGTTTGTCGAATAGACACGCGTCGTGGCTTTTCATTTGATTGTTTTTTCTTTGTAGTTTTCATTATTGATTTTCTACGTGTTTGCTTAGATCTGATAGCCGTAGGCGAAGTGATAAATTCATAAGGATCGACCATTTTTATTTCTACAAAAGAACAAAAAAGAATCTTATCATCGAGATCATTTTTTTAACAAGAAGTCTAAATCAAAAAAAGTGATCTGCCCAAGTGTTCTATTACTATTTGACAGATACAACGTTCGTTTGAGACGTTCGAGAAAAGTCTACAATGATTTCATCATCTGCCGACAAACAACGTTTTCTGTAGTTTTCAACGAAACATGCTCGGTACATCGAAACTGGACATTTATTCATTGTCTAAAGAAAGCTATTGTGAAGATTAGATGTTCGGGAAACTGTAAGCTTCTCTCATATTTCTTTAATGGGAATATCAATTTACAAGCACCATGTACTTGTTTTTTTTTCTATAGAAGAGAATTTCGAATAGTCAATTTTCTAGAGTTGGACACACAAACAGATTTCATCATGATTGATCACGTTTCGTTTTTTTTGGTGTTTTCATTTTATACAATTACAAACAGAAGAAGAAAAAAAACAGAAAATCTGAATAAATCATATCGTATAAGTATCAACAAAAAAACTAATCAACAATAGGAAACAAGAGAAATACAAAAAGAAAAAGCCCTCAGAAATGCCTATACCAATGACAATAACAAGTATACTTTAGCATCTTTTTCAATACTGTATTCAGCTGGTAAAATCGTATAATACCAATCGATACACATACATACTATAAATATATACAAAACGAATAACGAAAGAAGAAGAAAAAAAAGAACACATGATTTCAACATTCAGTACCACGAGCAACAGGTGATGTTAATGTGTCCGATTTTACTGGTTGTTGAAAAAATGGTGAATTAGCACAATGTTTTTGTAAACTGTTTTGCCTTGATTTAACAAGACCTGAACGTATTGTATCACCATTAGGCAAGCATACAACATCAGATGGTCCTATGCCAGAGTCTGACGATGATACAGGACGTTCTTCATATAAATAGGATGAATTATCTGAACTACCATTGGTTAGACGTGTACGTGAATTTGAACGTGATCGTGGTTTAGGCAGTGGTACTGGTACTTTATCCGAGTTTTCAATTGGTAATCGAACTGAACTTAATGTTGAATAACGTGGCTTTGGTGGTGGAGGTGCTCGACGTTTTGTTGATGATGTTGGAACAAGAAATGAACCACTTTCAGACATAATATCTGTTGTTGTTGAATAAACAGGTGATTCATCTTCTTCTTCTTCTTCTTCCTCTTCTTCGTTATTTTCAATAAGTTGACCGTTCATCGGATTGGTTTTTCTTGTTGGTGACAATGGTCCATACTTATTGTCCATTAATGGATTTCCATAAAATTTATTATTGAATGTACGCGCTCGTGTTGGTATTGAATTGAGACTACTTGTTATTGAATCTTGATCAATATATTGAAAATTAGTTGGTTGTTGAGACTTTTTTTGATGATAAGCAGATGTTGGTGTGGACATTTGATGTGAATATTTACCATTTAAATGAATAGGAATATCATAAACAGCTCCATTCTAGGAAAAACGAAGACCATAAATAATATGAACAAAAAATGATCGTTCATATTTACTTGATGAGAATGATTGTCATTACCGTTTGAAACTACATGTGATATTGTATCATCTTGAAACGAGTTTTTAATAGTAGAATCATATTTCGATAAGAAGTCGCAACTTACCAGTAGCTTGTTTTAGTGCTTCGCTCTCAGTTGACAAGCGGGGATAGTCTATTAGAATAAACAAAGAAAAATATTCATTTTTGTAATTGTGATTTCCAATCGAATATTCATTTGGTCGAAAAAGAAATAGAAATTTAGCAAAAATGAGATTGACAATAAAAACATGCATTAAAATCATGCATCTGCGGTCAATGCTTATTTAAAACCTACGTCGAAGACAAAGGAAAAGAAGAAGATTGAATCTGAGATATAGACACAATTCGACAGAGTTCTTTTGCCACTGGCAATGCTGTATATGATAGAATTATGATTGAATAGTGAATCAATGATAGTAAAAAGAAAATATATAAAATTAGAAATATTTCTTACTATCTTTTTGATAAATATGATTTCGACTTTCAAGTTTCGTTCGATCTTGATGGCATGTTCCACATAGACAACAAAGAAGAAAGAATAAAATCACACCACCAAATATACAACCAATAATAACAAAAAATTTTCTATTAATCAACGATGTATTTTCGATTACTAAAAGGAAAACCATATGAACAATATTACATGTATTTAATAGAAAAACAAAATTTCTATTAGCTTTTCATGTTCTTATTTACCTCGAGGTTGATTTATTCGAATAGGATAACTATCGGTACTGATCGGCCAAGAGCCATAACGATTAAGTGCAGTAACACGAAATTCCACTGGCTTATGATAGTTCTCTAATGCAAATATACATGATTTTGTTCGAGCGATTTCTTGAAATGTTTTCGGATGACCAGTGTCATTATATTGATGTAATAAGCATACATAACCATCACTGTCACCTTGAGCATAACTTTTCGTACAACTGATTGTTATAGTTATATTTGATGTGTGATTATCGACTGTACAATTCTTTATGGGATCAGGTACACCTGCAGAAATGAAACAAATTTTTTTATTTTTTGAATACAATAGAAAGAATAAGAAAGAAATTACTAGGATTCTTTTGCACGATTTAGAACAAAGTAGGAATACCGTTAGAAGACATATAGCGCTTCCTTTTGTCTACTCGATGCTTAAAAAAACAATGTGATCGATGATTTGTTTTTTAAACTTGAATGAGTCGAAAGGAACATGAAAATGTTTTTCTACTGAAAACAGCTAAAAGTGATTTTTCATTCACTTCTAAATTTGCTTTGCTTTTATTTAAACCCTGATCAATATGAGATATATGTTATTTTGTTATCTTTGAAAAATACGCTTGAAAGAACTGCATTATTCGATATAATACAAGATGAGATTCTATTGAACACATCAAAACAAATACAATTCAATCATTCAAAATATCTGTAAGAAAATTTTGAAAATTTTTCTCTTCAAAAATTGACTTTGAAATTTCTATGGTCTTTATTTTCATCAGACAAGTTTGATTCCTTCATGTATGAAGACATTAGTTCTCATGGAAACATGTCTCGAGTCGATGGGTGACGACTGCAAGTTGTAAAATGATTACAAAAAAAAACTTCTTGTCATAAAAGCAACATTGACATTTCTTTGGGATATTGACTTAGTACTTTACTTTTTGTTCTGTCAGCGAATCTTTTTTTTTCATATCTGATTTCGGTAGTCGTTTTTAAAACATAAAGATATTTTATTCAGATATGTAGATACGTATGATGATGGATTATATGATTGTCTCAGATATATCTACTCAGCTTATAACTGATCAATCAAATGTCTCGTATGTTTGAGTTGTATGCCCAATTGATTAGTAACGTCACTTGATGAAAGATGATTTCTTTCATCGATCGATTAGTTTTATTCGTTTAAAACAGCATTATTATTATCATTATAACAAGGATCTGCGAGATATGCTGTGTTTATTGTATAAGAATATTATAGATATATGAAAGTATACAGAGTGGCACATAAATAATTAGACGATAAAAGCACTCAATATCTTCAAACTACTTTCATCAATGAGACTGATTTTTTTATTCCCATCACAATAGAGAACTCTTCAATATATTTTTATATACAATCAAGTTGTCCATGAATACTGCTTTGAACTGTTACTAATGACCTCAATAAAGAAATTTAGTACTTCCCGAAGGTATCTTTTTGTGATCGTAGTCGTTCTTATTCAAGATATACATTAGAATCTTATACATGTTGGAATATACCACTTCAGTAATGTAGATCAATGAAACCGACTGTGTGTTGATCGCTTGACTTAGGGAGGGGTTATAATAAGTAATAGTTCGCCTTCCTATGAGCTCTGTAACTCAAGAATAGAAAGAGCTTACGATATGATCAACTTTTCATTACGTAAAATAATCACAGATTTCAAACGCTTAGATGAAAGTGCATGAAATTTATAGCGTGAATAACTATATTCAATGACGGTATGATGAGATGTTCATCGAATAGTAAGCTTCTTTTCTTCTTGAGTTACAAGATTCATAGTACGAAGAATTGTCATAAATCAATAACTGTTCATTCATTCAAGTGAACAAGGTCGAGCTACTAGTTCTAATAATCGTTAAGACATAGTTTCTTACTAATAGCCGATTTCTGCATCGATGTGCCTAACTTTTACATAGTATCTATTTTCATGGTTGCGTTACAAATAAAAAATTTCAAGAGTCTTCTATCGTTGACAAGAAACAATCAGCTCGATTGATGAAAGAAAACTCGGAGACATCACTTATAACTCTGTCATCGAGTAATTTATGGACCTCTCTCAATAGAAGTGTACACGCAATTATTTCGATTGTATAAATATAATGTCGTATGAAGTATTTCACAAAACTACCGTGCACTATATAATATAACTGACCGAAGAAATATTGCAGTCCTTCAAATAAAGTATCATTGAACTTCAAAAACTATTCTATGACAATAAAACTCAAGGTAATCATTCTAGAACTCTTATAATAAAAGGAATTCTTTTTTCTTTTGTTTTACGTTTGTCGTCAATTAGAATTCATTGATTATTGTCATGTAAGTAAATCTCATGGAAAATAAAATGATCCTGTACCTCCGTGAATTAATTCATAAGTGCATGTATCAAAACCAACACTATTATTCGCCGTGATATTAAATTGACGAAAGTGTTCGAACGATGTTGGTTTGATAGTAATAGCATAGTACAATTTATTTGGATCCACATATTCTCCATGTGCAATAGATGATGGTAAGCCATTGATTTTATAATGTATATATGCTGGATTAGCACGTGCTACTGTACAATTAATAGTACGTGATTGATTGATGCCAGAATAAATTTTTTTGAATTTTTCAGTAACAGTTGGTCGATCTTAAATTAAAATAAACGAAAAAGAATCGTTACGAAATAAGTAAGATTCAAACGAAAAGAAAATAATATTCTGTATACATTCAATATGAAGTCGCTTGGTTATGGATTTAATAAGATTTTTATCGATATGTTTCATCTCAACACGACAGGTAAGACTTCGCGCATTGTCGTAGGCTGTTAAACCAGGAATGCGATATGCTTCATAAACACTTGGTTTAAATTGATTATCAATAAATGCTGGTGTTTGTATACGACTTGCTAATGCCATAATGGTTGGTGTTGTGCCATTTTTATCTAATGTTATATCAAGTGCTGGTCGAGGATAACCATCAGCAGCACAAATAATATCTAATGGTTCACCCTCAACCATAACTAAACAATTTGTATTATCGCTTCCACATATATCATTATTAGGAATTCGAGATGATGCATGAAGATTACTTAAATATACATGTTGAACAGGGACTATTTAAGAAGAAAAAACACCGAAAATAAATAAGCATCAGTTTCAACAAATTCAATCAATAGTTTCATTAATCATTGATACATGTCTGTATCTTTATTTATTTATTTTTATAACAATATACGAAACGAGTTTATCTTGTTCTAATCATCTACTGTCTGAAGACAATCTCTTGATTGAGAACAAATCGAGTGTCTAACAAGACATGCCGTATGTTTTTAATATGAAAAAAAAAACGAAAGATATCTTATCATTTTGTGATGTAACACATGAAACTAAGAATATCAATCGATCTTTCTTGACTTCGTTTTAGTTTGTTTTTCTAGACTTACTATAGACTTGAAGTTCTTGCCATTCAATATCATCTTGTGGACATTTATATAATCCACTATCCTCTTCATTAACATTATTTATTCGTAATAAACTTGTACCATACGGATTGGAGTATCGTTCATCTTTTGATGGTTCAATAATTGAACTTTTTTCCCTATTGATACTTCGATATTCATAAGCATAGATTGATGTTGAACGGTTGTCACATAATTCAGCTATATCACCACGTTTCACGTAAATTATAATTTGTTGTCCAAATATATTTATTATTAAAGATAAGAAAAATAAAGCATAGAGTAGCATCAGATCATTATGCATAATTCATCTGAAATTATATTAACAAACAAACAAACAATTAAATCAAATCCTATTTTCTAGATTCATAAAAAAAATCGATAGTTAATATATATATATGTACGTTTCATTAAATGCATGGAAGAAAGTTAGTTCGAAGCAGAACAAAAAAAGCAAGGAGGACTGATGATATATGAAAGATAGGCTGCTATTACCAGCGACCTTTAACTACTAGAGGAAGTAGTAGGTAATCATAGTCGGTCATTACTGAAAAAAAGATGAAAATGAAACTAATTATCCAAAGCAAATCAACGAGTAACAACCTTGGAAATAGGAGAATGTGGGGTAAGAAGAAACTGAATCTGCTTGTTTCTATACGTGTTCTACGATCATGATTCATGTCGATTCGTATCTTGACCATGTTAAGTATAGAGAGAGAAAAGAGAAAGCCCGGTGGCTTATACGCGACACTTAATGTCTCTTCTACGTACAGTCATCAATAATTGGCATCGAAGATTACAAACTGCATAGAAGGTTGCGCACACACTCGTTCAACATTATAATTTCACTGATGAGACTCGTATGTTGTTTATTGGCAAGAACAGTGAAAGAACAGTAGAAACAAAAAGATGATGATGATGACAAACTGTCGACCGTTCATATTGCACAATAGTATGTACGTCAATGACATACATACATATATATATGCGAGTTAAAAAAGAGCGAAAAAGGATTGCAACGATGATGAGGAGCATGATAACATGATTATGTGCGTGTATGAAACTGCCAAAAAATGTTAATAGCATCCGTGTGATGAAATAGACAACAGCGAACAAGATAAAATATATATCTATCTGTCCCGTCAGAGAAAGGAAAAGAAAAGAATTAGAAATTTTTCTCGAAAAAGAAAATTATGTTTTGTCACGTACCTGAGCCTTCTGAAAGAGAAACACATTCACCATTGGTAGCATACTAAAATCCTCATTCGTTCTTCATATCTTATTCTTGTGGTGCATCATTCATTGACAAGATAGATAAAGAAATCTGTAGCCATAATCTAGACGATATAGAAAATACTATCTGATCACAGTATGTGCACACACATGCAATAAAGATCGGACAGTATTTTCTCAGTGCCATTATACTACTTTTCTCTCCTTCTCTGTCATTTTTTTCTCTACTGCCTTTATAAGATGCGAGCGAGTACGCGTACATACGTCGGGTAAGATGTAGGCAGCATGAACATTTCTTCTGCGATTTTTTCCTTTTCTACTCTCTCATTCTACTTGAAAAAAAGATGACCATCATCATCCTTACTAGGGTAGAAGAAGAGAACAAGCATCGAGTGAATAGTGTTCTTTCCTCTGTCTCGTTTTTTTTTGTCGTCACTTCATGTATGTGCCTTTATATTTCCATTTCTCAATGCAACGAAACCCACGCACACATACACTCATACATGAAGAAAAATAGGGAGAGAAAGAGAAAAGGAAGACAAAGGAACACGATGAAAAATCGAGCACACACACACACAGTTGATGGATGGATCTGGATAATGAAACAAGTCCACCTACCGCTATTGATGCTGACCGGTTGAAATATACCCAGCTGTGTTTAATAGAAAGGAAAAAAAGAAGATGAAGAATAAGTATTATGAAACTACAAAAATAAAAAGCGAAGAAAGATATATACTCTTGTAACATGAGATCAATATATATTCTTTATTTGACGTATCCATACTACATTTGGCACTATCATCTACTGTCCGTATTTACGGTGTGAAACACTTTGTTGTGCCCTTTAAGAGAATTATTGACCTAGACCTAGATGAAGAGAGTGTTGAGCTTTCGACTCAAGGTCTCAGCTTTTTATTGAGTCCTGAATTCATTTTTAATTCTGTCGTTCATTATTTAATCAATTCTATATCATATGAGAATAATGTTCACTGAATAGAATAGAATTGATGATGTTCGACAAGGTTAGGTTCAGAGCTCGAGTTAATTCAAGTAGTCACTTACACACAACTTTCAAGAACGATGATAGAAAAACAGTATGTAAACGAACACGAATCGATGACAAGCTGCTGATTACAGTTAAAAAAAATAGAAACATCCGATTGGATTAGTTATATGTCATCTTCATCAATCGAATAGCAGATACTCACACTTACTCATACAGTCTGAACCATTAGCATTTCTCTGGTTATGTTGCATAAGTTTTTATATGTGCATCATATACAGACAATAAACGATCGAATTACACGCTCGGCATACGCGCTAAAAAAAGGACAATATATGTACGTATACATACATATAGGACGCCTCTGTCCAATCGAGTTTGCCTGTTGAGTAGAAAAAAAGAAAATAGAAACAATCAAGATTGACTTTAATTTTCTTCTTATAAAACCATTATCGTTCATATCAACATATGTCATAAAGTCCTCTATTTTTCATCCGCTCATTTAATGCATACACACACACACGCACACATTTATGTGACAATACAAGGCTTCACCTACTTGTGGGAAAAATGAAAAACGATGAAATAAAAAGTCTTACTAGCCTTTTCTTTAAGCACATTTATCAATGTAGTTTGTTGAAATCTTATGTAAATTGATCTGGTCTTTAAATCAATAGTATCAGACAGACGACGAACAGAAAGAGCAAAAGAAAGAAAGAAAGAAAGAAAGAGAGAAAGAAAAGTTAAAAAAATTCAATCCATTATTCTTTTGTGTGTATTTATATACATATCATATCTATTCGATTGGTTTTAAGTTCAACCAATGAATATATATAGTTACACATATGTGTCTATAATTTTAATCGCTAAATTTGTAATTTAACTGCATTAACGATTAGTGCCTTTTCTTTCTTCTAAATGAAAGATCTCGTTTCGATTTAAGAATTATGTTCAAAGAACGTTTCTTTTTCAAAGCAAGTTACCGAATCTTTTGTTTAGATCTATTCACCTTGTTTATCAGAGGTTTCTTTTCATATTATTCAAAAAAGAAATATCGTACCACATCTGCAATCGTGTGTATCGAACCGGCGAGCTCACGAATCTTCATAGAATAACAATTCATTCAGAAAAAAATCAGAAAAAAATAAAAGAATTGAACGAATATTAATCAAGTGAATCACGTACATAGACTGATCGATGATGTTAATCATGTTTCATTTTTGGTAAATATAAGCCATACTTTGTTGTGGTTATCTATGCAATGAATTAAATATTGTAAAAACAAGATTCATCTTTATTGTAGATGAATATGAACTGTACGAATAATTATTGCCGTGATGAAACGCAGTGCTCACACGGTAAATTCTTCTTTGATCGAAACAACCAACAACAATTCTCCTAAACGTTCTTGTACGCCACGAAATAAGCTTTGCGTTGCGAGGTAAAAGTAATTCGATTTAAATAGTATGTACTTTAATTATAAAAAACATTGGTTTTAAGTAATTCAACGAGTGCTTGTTCGTCGTCATCATCACCACCAAATGATATATTAACCATGGAAGATCACATTCAAGCATTAATATCTATGGGTTTTATTGATAGAGATTTAAATCGAAAAGCATTAATTAAAGCAAATAACGATATAAGTGAAGCAGTTACGATCCTAACTAGTTCAACCTATTACGATGATGACGATGTGCTCATACCAACTGAAACAATGGCATCGACCTCTATCAGTCCACTTCCTAAAGAACAACAACTCGAGCAACAAACAGTAAGAAAAGAAAAGAAAAGAGAAGAAATGTGACAAAAAAAAACACGGATGATAAGAAAAGAGAAAAGAAAAATAAAAAAAAAACATTTTCTTGAGTTTTACTTTATTTATTTTTGTCGTCTGGCAAGTAATGGTGCACCTAAGAAAAAAATTCTTCAATAAAATCTTCAAATCAAAACCATCGGTTATTTGCTTATACTTTTTGAAATGACAATTGAACATTTTTCTATATTTCTAATTTCTAATCTGTTTTTCTTCAAAGGTTCCTTCGAACAATCAACATGATAAAAATTCATGTGCTGCACAATTGACTACATCGGATGAACATACGAACAATAATTTTCAATCATTTACAAGCAATGCTTTTCTTGATCTTGAAACCAGAGTTTATGGTGACAATTGGTCAATACCTTACAAACGTACGTACGATGTTGAAAATATCATACGAGAACGAAGTATACATTTTCTATGCATTCGAAGTGTTTATGGTAAACTTTTTTAATGACTCAGAAAGTCAATTTTGAAGTCATGATCTGCCAACATAATAGAAACACATTCATTTTGATGACACATAACTTTTACTATTCTATTGAATAAATAGGGAACGTGTTTCACAAGCATAATGCTGTGTGTTAGACGTAACAAAATATGTTAATAGCATGTAGAGAATTTCTTTACACTTGTGTAAAATTGGTGACATTGAATTAAAATTTCTTTTTTTCGAAAGGAAACTGAAGTCATTTGTAACTAGTTTGCTTGAAAGAACTAAAGTGCTTCAGAATGCTGTTGCTTCTATTTCTAATGAGCTTGTACGATGGTTACATTAGAAGGGAAAACGAGAATTGAATGTTGGTTAATAATCTTGATTAATAGATAATAATGAATAATAATACGCTAGTTTTGGTAGCTGTTGTTTGCAATGGTGTTAATCATAGTTATGAATGACGCACAATTCAGTCGCAATTTTTTTATTCTGTTGTTCTCATTGGAATTTAACAGAAAAGAATGAATAAAATCTATGACTTAAAAATTATGCCCGATAGATAATACTATCAAATATTCGAATATTTGTAAGTTCTATAGATAGTGTTTTTGTTTCATTCTATCATATGATAAGATACATAATCTAAAGTAAACAAATATATCAGCCAACTGAGTAGCTATGGTTAACTTTCCAAGAAAACAAAACCATAAATGAACTAGTGATTAGTTTATGTGAAGTTACGGAAAAGAAATATTTCTACTGCAGAATTTTGTAGCTCATCAGTCGAATTCTGATATTTTTGAAATGTCTCATTAAAAATAACGATTTTTAATTTCAAACAGTGAAGCCTTAAACGAAAGTTTCTTTTAATACACTTTCAACAAATGGAGAGTATGCATATATTTCATATAAGAATTTAAATTAAAGTGCAATTTCATCCTTTCCAATATATATATATACATATACTTTGGAGACTAGCATAATTTTGAACACACTAATCAAATATTTTTGTGTAGTCTTCAGGATACTATAGTGATGCATTCGTCGATGAAAAGATAGTGCAAAAACCATTCAGAAGATATGCTCGTCGTATAATTCCAACAAAAGAATTCAAACTTTAATGAGAACCGTACATAAGAATAATTTACGGTTGCTTTTGCTTTCGATCATCGATGATTCTTTTGACTAGCAAGAACTTTAGCCTTAGTCTTTGCAAATGAACTGGCATTTCAGTAATACCAGAAATAAGATTTAACGAACAAAAATAAACAAAGGACTTTTGCTTTGGTAGCATTTGATAGCTGACGGAAAAATTTTATGAACAAAATCTGTTTTTCATAACTCTATCCAGTAGCATTTTTAACAGCGACCTATTTAGGCAAAACGAATTAGCTAGAAAAAATATCCAGTTTGTATTGTATTTCAATTTTAGTTGCAGGAACCTATGAATACTGTTGAGATTAACGCATTATAGAATTTTTAACGCGCTAAGCTATAATGTTCATAGTCGAAAATATCAAGTCATCTTTAAATTAGAAGGAAGAACAGATGAGTGCAAGTTTCATAAGTCGAAAACGGAAACGAATCAGTTCACTTTCACCAAATCCCATTTTCTCCAACAACAATTTTTGACAGGAAAATACCTGATTACATATAATGCATTCTATATGTAAAAATCTAATACAACTATTGAGTTTATTAACACAATCATACATTACCATCTGAGTTGCTTGATGGGATGAGTGTGGGGTGCTCATGTGATTGTGAATGTAGCTTGTCTATGAATGATTAGAAGAACAATATACCCACATCCTCACTCATAACAAGAGTCATTCTAGACATCTTTTTGTCTCAGAATGAACAAGATTAAATAACTTGAGTATTGGTCACGGGTAGAAAATCATCTAAGAAAATAGTGTATTATCTTCCGGAAAAATTCGACGATATGTCACGAAACATTTAAAAAGTTCCTCATAATCATATGGTGCATTGATTTATCAATAGAATATGTCTCGTACACTAAAAATGGTCTAAAGCATATAAAAATCAAATTTCTATCGGATCCAAACATAATATTCACAGATTCTTTCAAATAATTAAGGAATATGATTGATTTTGAAACATTTGTGTCCTATATCGTATTTCATAAAAAAATGTTTGACATTATAATCGTTTTATTACTAAGCAACTCGCACATGTCTAACTTTTAGTTTTGTTGACCTATGAAGATTAGAACCGATTCTCTTCGATTCTAGTGCGAACATATAAAATTTTCGATTGGACAACTTAATATCTATATCATTGTTTATCTTGTAGAATAACTTACAAGGACAGCAAAACTACATAGATGAAGATAAGACATCATATTGGCTTTTGATAACTGTTCAGTAGTAGATCTGAATAATAGCGTAAATTAGTTACAAGCTGCTTTAGACCTACGACATAAATGCTTGTGATCTATTACGATGATGTTAGGTTGAATTAATAGAAAGCAGAGACAAAAAAAATGTAATTTCTGTTTAGGTGAAGAAGCTCTTGGACAATGCCTTCTATCAGCAAAACAACTCGCTCTCGCCGGTAAAACTATCCAATCCATCTTGTTTTTAATCTTATTATTTCATGCTTTGGTTTTAGGTACAGCTGATCAAGATAAATATTGTATAAAATTTATGGAAGACTTAATACCTGAAGCTTTTCGAAAAGTATAAACTTTTATTGAATCGTTGAATTAACATTTGCTCTTTTCTTTTCATTCAGCTGCAATGTTCTCATCCTGTGAATAATTGGGGTATCGAAATTCAACAAGGCGTATACGATATGGTTGAATTATTAATCGATTTAATTGCGGCACGTTTATCATATTCACCTGTACCTGTTAGATTACTTGAAACATTGGCAATTTTATTTGATTGTGATTCTGTTTTTCAACGAAAAAATAAAACTAAGCCATATGATCGTACATTATATGATAAACAATTAGACGATCGCATATTAGCGAATCCACCATCAACATCCACATTTTCCGTTTATAGTCGAAATGAAACATATGGTTGGCTATGTCAAATAATTAATCGTTTCGTATTAAAAGATGGAATCATTAATTTGAAAGCACAATTTCATAATGAAAAACCATTAATAGCATTGGTAGGAAATAGTTGAATTTAGATATGATGACAAATTATTTAACTCAGTAAAATAATTTCCTAGGAATATAATGCACTACTTTCACCATTTATCAATTGTATGGATTACATATTCATAGATAAATATCAACAATTATTCAGTGAACATATTGAACAAGCATTAGATTATATTAAAAATTTAAAGGAACAAGATTTCAAAGCTAAAGTATGTTTTAAAGAGAACGATAGAATGGCATAATATGTTGTTTTTTCTCGTCATTTACTCCTATAAATTTTAGTCTACTAATTCAATATTTGAACTATTATCAACATTACGTAAAATTTGTTCAGTATTATGGCCTAAACGTATTGAACACATAGAACAATTACATCTAAACCTATTGTTAAAAATGATTGCATCATCAAATTTTAATTCGAAAATGAACTCATTAAAAGAAGTAAGTAGAATAAATACGAACGAAATCAAACGAATATGTATATTTTTAGCTAGCAAAAATGATTGAAAATGCGACATCGAATGTGCCAAGTATGACAAAATCGTCAATACGACGTGACGTTATTAGTGAGTGGATTATTGAAAATTCCATACTGTCTAAAGCACTTGAAGGTAATAAAACAAATGATATGTTGATAACTTATTTTTATTGAATCATTCTTATACTTTTTCTAAAGGAAATATTGATCAAAATCAATATGTCGAAAAAGTTCGCACATTAATGGATTTTATTGCATCGAAAATTCTTAAAGAAGATATTGAAACGATATGGAAAATGCAGGTATTAGAGAATTCATATTGATAAATATAAGTTATTTATTAGAAACATTGAATTAACTCTCTCTGCAAAGAATCCAACCTAACGAAATTTCTATTTCTATTGAGATTAAATCATCATTTGTTCTTTCACGTGCGATCAGAAGACTACTTCTACTTTAATTATTTTCACAAAACGAATGTTCAAGTGACGAACAAGTTTTTTTTGTGTTGAGTTCTCATAATAAGTTAAATTGCATGTTTTATAAGATTGAACGATTCCAGTAGAATTTTTGCTTTTCGGTCTTGTTAAGCTATTATTTAGTAGTCATGATAAGAAAAAAAACGGATACTAATAGCCGAGATCCATTAGGAAGAGATATATGTGTAGATGTTGATATTCATGTGAATAGATCCAATGAAACCTTACTATTCGTTTCTTGCCCCTGATTAGTCAGTGAAAGTAACAGTATTTAATTATTTTCTTGAACTATAATTCTAATTTGACGCTTGAATAATAGTAACATAAGTTTGTATATTTATTTTCGGAAGCCTGGTACATCTAGAAATGCATTAAATGATCATTGACAGCTGTTGAAAGAAACGTGATTTAACAATGTTCGATGTAGAAAGTGAAAGCACGAGTTCGCTGTGAAATGAATGGAATCATCCAAAATATTTACATCTACATGAGTCATTAGTTAATAAATGTATTATTCTTTATGTGTTTTCCATCAGAATAATATTCAATGACAATGCATGATCTATTCTGTTTGCTTCTGAAAATTTCTTCCCATTTTCATTTCATATATTTTATTTTTCAAGTGAAATGAATATAAAATAATTTCGATTCTAATCCAATAATTATTTCTAGAGAATAAGCTTGACACATGTTATCACTACTTTCATTATAAACACTGAACAGATTAATAGATAGAATCTACTTAGTCTCAATATTCATAAGCTAGATGGTAAACAGTAGAATGAGCTCAAAAGCAAACACAGTACATGTGTATTGACATGGCAGAGATTATCATAGTAAGTAAGGGAACACAAAACAGCATTTACATTAGAATGAAGTACTTTGTACAACATACACTTTTTGATAAGCCAGCGGGTGATTGAAAAAGTAATTCTTTTTCTTCTCATTGAATAAAATCATCTGAATCGAATAATTGAAAATATTTCACATAAGTGATAGACTAATGTAAAATTTCAGTTTAATCATGAACGATAGGCGAAATCAAAGAGATGTATTTTGGTTTTGGTGTTGACATCAACATTCCGTGTCGAAGTTTGAGGACCGTTGATTTGATTAGATAATTAGACACAAGTATTTTTCAATATAACACGATCACTATGCTTGATAAACTATGACGTATGAAACAAATATCGATAGAAGTATCGGATAATTATGGACTGCATCCAATGGTTATCAATAGATTGCGACAATCAAACTTTAAAATTATATAATTTGATGAGCAGTTGATATAGGTCTTTATAATTGTATTAATGAAATGTAGCTTAAACGAGCTAATTTTATAGAAATAAACGTCACTTTTCTCGAAATCCTTCATTATTTTGCTCGTCTATTGCTGCTTGAGAAGTGAAGATTCGAGACGAAATTGCTTTATTTCGGACTTTCGATATATTTCATATTCTTCCTGAAAATTTTATCAGAACATTCAATAATCGATACCAAAAAAAGCTATGCCAATGTATCTATTCAAATTTGACTTCATTTCATTAAACTTTAATCTTAGTCATGTTACGATGTTGATGAATTTTTAACGATTCGGCAGGTTCTCATACGCATGTAAAAATTTAAAATTTATCTTTTTAAACAATTCTAGCGTGGTCGTTCATTGGTTGCTGTTGATCATTTGTTTACATTAATAGCATCAGCAGCAGCAAAATTTAATTTACAACAACTTAACTATCTTATTGAATTTATTTGTAATGTAAGTTAAATAGTTTGTTTGTTTTTTACATTATTGATAAAATTTTTCACTTGCTATCATGTAGTCGTGGAAAACAGAGACGATGCTCATTCAAGAAAAACTTATTGAATTACTTGGTGCAATTGGACGTGAATGTCAAAAAGATTCGGCTGCTCGTGTATTAGAAATTCTATGGGATATAGCACATTCAGATAGTCTCAGTCGGCCAATGCTTGATCATATACTTTATTATCATTTACGTATATTTAGTGAAGGGCGTGCATCATATGATGGACTTAAACGTGAATATTGTCTTAAATGTATGTCAGATTTACAACGTAAACAAGGTTGGCTTGTACCAGCCATAAAACATCTATATGATTTACTACATCATGATTCAACAAATACATTCAAACGTACGGATGAAGATCTCATATCATTATTAGTTCATAAACATGATTTAATATCAGCGTTAATACAAAGTTTATCAACATGTCAATTAGATGTTTGGAATAAAACTCATGGACATGTAACAATCGATACATTAGTCGATGGTCGTTATACACATGAAGAATCAATTAAAAATCATTTAGATTTATTATCCTTTTTGTTAAAAAAAGGTAATCTTTTTTTAATATTAAAACGTAGCGAAGAGTTATGGGATACATTGATAACGAATGAACATGTTAGTTCATTTGATCATGAACTTGGTTTAAATTGGTTTATAACATGTTCAGAAGATCTTAATCGTGAATCTCAAATGGCTCTGTTTGAACAACGTGTATCAAAATTAAGTCCAATGCATTTAACATCGAAAGGTAAATCTAATTTTTTAGTTTTTCTCAATTCCATAAACTAGCAGAACGTTTTGTTTTTCTCGAACAATATTTAGGTTATACATGTTTTAAATTATATTTTGAAAGATTTAATTTGGAACGATCAAGTCAATCAAGAAATTCAACGTTCGATACAAATGCATCTACATCAGCATATGTAAGTTCTTAGAGAGAAAAAATTTTCTTCTAGTTTTACAGCTACTCCAATGAATCACGTCCGAGCCAAAATAGTTTCTGATTTCGACATTCAGTATTAGTTTTTTTCCAAAGATAAAATCGAATAAATGTCAACAGATTTCGAGAAAACATTTCTGTAAAAAAAGAATACATTGATTTTTACCAGTCTTTATTTCATGTCTTGAAACCACATCTACACAACGCTTTCAAATCTGTTACAGGAGATATAGTGAAAGAATATAGAATATATACACTCTGTAACGTAAACTGTTTTCTACAACATTAAGCCATGAACATTTTTCTTTTAACTGTGCGTAAGGCAGGTTTTTATTATTATTGAAGAATGAAATCGATTAAGATATTATTATATAAGACCAACAAAGATAATCGTATTGATACCAATAAGATTTTTACAATTTACGAGAGTATTTCGTTGAAGAGAAGAATTATGTTCATAGTCGCATGCGTATTCTGAAATCTTTTACCATATATACAGATTAATTGTTGTCGAATCTTATTCAAGTAAGATCTCGTGGATATCATTTTTGTAAGAGAAAAATTACTTTGACCTCATGTGACTGCCACTGAAAAAAAAAGTGTATATTTGTTGCTCTGTTTCAGTTCAACATTGATAAGAAGAATGACTTTAGGAAAGATGACATGTAATAATTTTATTCAAATAGAAAATGATTGAATGTAAACTATATTAAAAATATAAGACAAGAATAAATACAGGATTATTTTCGTTTTACATAGAATGAACTGTCACAATATCATGGTGTTGATGAATTATGGAATATAATCCTGTGTGTCTGTGATGATGAAATATCTGATAAAGCTACACGATTTTTACTCGATCTATACTATTTAAAACAACCAAATCGTACACGTCGATTTACACCTCAATTACTACACGAATACTTTCTTAAAGAAGTTTATAAACGTTTAAGTTCTTTATTAACTACATCTATGCCGCCATCAATATTATTAACAAAAGAAGCTGAAGAATTTTATAAATCTCTAAAGATGTGTGGTGAACAGTTAATGGTGATACCCACGAAAACAGCAACACAATGTCAAACAGCATCATCATCATCATCATCATCCTCTTCATACATCGAAACTGATCATACACTGTGGTTACAAAAAATTGAACGTCTACTGATGATTATCGAAGAATATATACATCTTGTTGAACATGAACCTTCACCAACAGCACACATAACATCATTTTATGGTTTAGAATATCAAATAAAAATCATTCTTGGTGAAATAGGTAAAATGAATTCTTCATACGATATCATAACCGTTCATTCCAATGACACACTCGAGATGTTACGTATATGTCTTGGACAATTTTATAAAGTTCCATCTCACGACATACACATTTCCATGCCAAATACTCGTCCACTACTACAATCATATGATAGTTCAGGAATGATTACTACTAGTTCGAATCAAGCAAATAATACTAATGTACTTGGTATATCATTGAATTTCAAATATCTCTACCAACTTCAAATAATACCAGGCACAACAATATATGTAAAAGTTTTAGGTAGTACATATAATCAACAAAGTAAAATAGCTAATAGTGAACCTATACGTATAAAATTAAATAGCTCATCTACATTAATGACAACCACTATTAATAATAGTAATAATATGAATGTAAATGAAGATATAACACGTCTGACACCTTCAAATATGATGGCAGAAAATTCTAAAATCTATGATATACTTTACAAGTTATCGTATTTAAATAATGAAAATATTCATAAACGTATAAGAAATATCCTATATTTAATGCCATCGGATATTCGTATAGATGATTATCTTGATCTTATTTCAACGCGTGCAGCAAGTCTTTGTGCAATCGAACGACGACAATCAACAGAAAATTCGAATTCTAATAATCATCAAATCAATTCTCGACAAGCCATCGATTATGTGTTCGATGTAAACAATTGTAGTCTTATTCAATTGTTATACAATCTTGAAATCCTATCAAGTAAAATCTTACCTTTATCAACTAACAACGGTATACAACAAAGTTCAAAATTATTTCGACAAGATTTTATTGAACAATCAGGCGTTGAATTTTTATATCAACTACTTAATTCTTTAAATAATTTAATTCATGATAAATATCAATATTCATTGTATCAAGAAATGACAAGACTCATATTACAACTAATAAAATTATTCGTTTGTGGTACTAATCAACAAGATGATATTATTTTACCATCTGTCGAAACATCATCATTAGTCACTGATAATAGTAGCGATACAAATAATGTTGATTTTCAAGCAACTATTGAACATGTACAGTTTGAAAAATTCGTTGAACAAATCAAACAACTAATATTTTTATGTTGGGCAGCTGCAGCGGGAAATATAAAACTACATGGACAAAATTTAACTATCAAAGAACAATTGAAATTAGATCGTCATGCACTATTAAAACAAATAAATATGAATGTTTTCAGTCGACATAGTAGTAAAAATTCTTCATCGAACGAATCATCATTCAACAATGATATAGAAGAAATAGTACAGTTTGGCATTTGTGTAAGAAAAGATTCGATTTCACCATTGGATAGTGAAATAGCAGAAAATATTATTGAAATCATTATATTTTGTTTCGAAAAACGACCAGAATTCATTGGTAAGTATAACTATCAAATTCAATTGTGAAATTTTCAACTGTTCAATTTCGAATCAAAATATAACGTGACAATTCTTATTATAATAGACAATAATTATTGAAATCAATAGAGTACGCGC
The DNA here is from genome assembly GCA_900239685.1 of Rotaria macrura. Classification (NCBI taxonomy): domain Eukaryota; kingdom Metazoa; phylum Rotifera; class Eurotatoria; order Philodinida; family Philodinidae; genus Rotaria; species Rotaria macrura. The sequence continues at coordinate 80,342 of OENT01000519.1, forward strand.
AAGACTGCGAATCCCTCAGTTTATGAAAAGAGAGATGGAGAGAGGAATATTTGTTGCGAAGAATTTTCAGAAAACCGACAGCTTGTTTCTCTAGGTTAGCATATGCTCATCCTTTTAATTTATCGATATTGTAAGCTAAGGTGCACTATATGAACTCTGAAGTTTTCAGATTTTTCTTGGGAAACAGGACTAAATCTCACGAATTATAAACCCATGTTCGAAAAGTTGAATCCAGGAATTTTGAGCTCAAAAATTTTCCTGCGATATGTCTAGTGGCCCACATCATATCTTGAAAATTTCAGCTAAAGAGCATGACGCTTTTTCAAAATATTCTATTTTCAAGTAAAATCAGGTCTTGCTAGGTGACAATTGAAGAAAGCTAATTTTTACAAGTTCAATATCTTGTGAAGAAAACATTCTTTAGAATTATTTTGATTCTACCATGTATTTGTACTTTGAAGTCTGTTCTTTCGAATGAAGAAAACCGCACCCTCCGGTCATGTTCCTGGCTAATTTTATTCAAAAAACAATTACTTGTCATCTTTTTTTCAAATGAATAATAGTATTCCGTGAAATGAATTTCAGTCGTCCAAATGTATATGCATACATGTCGAACTCAAACTTGACATCAACTACTTTTCTAACAATTCGGCTAATGTTGAGTATTTAGTTGATTGTATGAATAATTGATATATCAGACTTCATCAAGACAAGCTCGAAGTCTTTTCTTCTAGCCATGCTAGGATTCTATCTATTTATCAACTGAAAACAGATAGATTCGGTATTGAAACCAAACTTATGTGTTTAAGAGTAGAATATCTTTATTGTTAAAATATATAGTGTCAACTAGATTGAATGTGAATTCAGTCAGATATATGCATTTTAATGCAAACACTATTTTTCTGTGATGTACTCGAAACGTAGGTAAAATTCTCTTCATTTGAAACTTCCTTTTTCTAGAGAACGCTATTGAAATTTTGAGTTTTAAAATAAATTATTCATTCAACGCTGGTATAGTTATCACAACAGAAATATAGGGTTCTCTTCAATGATTTGTAGTTGACTGGTAAAACAAATTTAAAGTGCTGCCTTCTGCGTACCCGATAAACTTTCATTGATTGATTAATTGGTTCAATGCCTATTCTGTGTGACGAGTTCGTAAAATCTTAGTATGATTAATAGAAAGAAACTCAGTTTCGTAGAGTAACATTCGGTTAAGTAGACAATATTTTCGTCCAATAGAAGTGAGTGTATAATACTTCTAGAGTCAGAGATTGAGTAGAATAAATTGATGGTAGAGTTATGATTATTCCTAAAACTCGGATGAAGGATAAGATAAATTTTGATTATGCTTATTTCTATCAATTTAGTTTACTGCTTCAATGAGAAATTAACCTAATCGTATGCTCATAGATGATTGTTTTCACAATGTGTGTTAGCAACTATCAAAACCGATGGATATAAAATATCGATTGATATATTTAGAGATTTATATGTCGATTCTTGTGTTTTGTTTCATTTCATAGCTACTTTTCTTGTTCAACCATTTTTTGCTGATTTTCTTTTGGAAATTTTAATTGGCACAACATCCCGTGAAATTCGTCAATGTGCATTACGTAACGTTATGCGTCTATGTACAATCGAAACACCTATATGTGATATACGTTTATTGATTCATCAAATATTAATTAAAGCTCGATTGCCACTATGGTCATCGTCGAGTGCTGGTACTCGAAGTTCAAATCAAAAATTACTCGCACAATCCATTGAATATTTTGATTTACGTTGTCAATTAATGGAAAACTTAACAAAAGAAAAGCAAACTATACTCGGTATTAATGCTGTCAAATTACTATCAAATGAATTTCTATGGTTATCAACCTATACAGTATCATCAACGTCAAATGAATTACGATCAATCGATAATATACTATTTATGGGTCATTTAAAATTCATGCGTACATTATTAACATGTGAAAATATCAATAAAAATAAAATCGATATTACTTTTATTCGTTTACTTATTGATCAATTTTTATTTCCAGCATCAAAACACATGTCATTATCAATGGTATCAACCAATAATGAAAATGATTTAAACGATGATTCTGTATTCGAACCAAAATGTTCGACAAGTGAAAGTCGTCTTGCAGCATACGATGTAATCGTTGAATTAGTTCGAAATTGTCAAACAAATTTAAAAGTTGTTGTTAATGATCTTATTAATCTTCATCATCGACCTATACTTGAAAAACAATGTGAATGGGAAGTAAGTGTTGATTCATTAATGTATTTATAAAAATAATTTCTAATTGATGAATTATTCATGTTCTAGTTCATGCCACAAGTTAGTCCTCGTGCATCTTGTGGACTCGTTGGTCTTTACAATGGTACGTGCAATTAAAATTTCACTTTAATTTTCATAATATGTTGACGTTAGAAATTCGGCAATGTTTTTATTTTAGCATACGTTTTTAACTGAATAAAGGAAGGAAACGCAAGTTGGAAAATTCTCAGCACGTAGGAGTAGTATTGATAAAATCCTCTATGAATAGTTGATTGATTCTAGAAATAATTCGTAGATTCTACAGTACTTCGTTGCCTCACATGTGATTAAGACATAATATTGATTGAAAAAAGAATGTTCTAAGTATACATCGAAGTGAATCTTCTCTTGAGAACTTCTTCAACGATGAACTTGTACTTCGACTGAAATTTCTGTATTCGACAAACTAACAAAACTATGAAGAAGTCAATCTACATATTCTAAAATCAAGATATAGTTATTCTAAACTAAAAAGTTGTTAGTTTCATCTCTCATGAATTAAAATGTCAAAACATCACATGCTCGGTGTTGTCGATCACATAGATATCTATTTAGAAGTATGTATTTTTCGCTCGTCATTGACTCAATCATTTAGAGTTCTATTAAAACTTAGATACTCAATTATAAAAAGATTGTGTAGAAAATATTTGAGATAGTATTACAATCAAAACATCAGATTGGTGTTCTTTTGTCACATTTGGTTTGTTCATAAGAATGTAACATTGACATTTTGATCTAAAACCATATCTGTGTGGAGATATCAACGACGTAGGTTATATTTAATAATTAATTTTCATAAATTTTCAACGTAATTTTTATCGAAATATGAATGCTCGTAAATGTAGAATAAAAAAATATTATTCTACGTGTAGAGTTCTGACATTTTTTTTGATAGTAGAAATCTCGTTTGTTACGAGTCGAAATATTTGATGAGACTACAAAAGTATGACTTTGTTAAAAAATCAGAATTCTGTTTGAGAATTCTCATAGTACTTTTTTATACTATCGCAAATACTACATGGATATACATGCCTTCTTAGAGACTTATTTTATTTCTTGACTATGGAAAAATTCTAATTTCAATGACATCTAGTGTTCCGCTTTGCAGTGATAACTGATTTTCAGCAGCATTTGAGATAACAGACTATTTGTTCTCCTCCAACTCTATACATTCTCATGGTTAGTGTTGGATGTTGTCTCATGCCTATTAGTAGACTATTGATAAATCAAATCTAGAAATATTATTCTTCGATTCAGGCGGTGCAACCTGTTATATGAATTCTATTCTTCAACAACTGTACATGTTACCTCAAATATCAGAGTATATCTTAAGTGTACATGACGATGATGAACCTATGAATGGAGCAAATAAAATGAGTGATTCAAGTTTATTTTATCAAGTTCAACAAGTTTTCGGACATCTAATGGAAAGTAAAATGCAATACTATTCACCTGAATCTTTATGGAAAGTATTTCGTCTATGGGGTCAAGAGATAAATGTACGTGAACAACAAGATGCGTTTGACTTTTTTACAGCCATGACTGATCAAATTGATGAATATTTAAAAAGTATAAAACAAGAAGAGATATTTCATAAACAATTTGAAGGAATTTTCTGTAATCAAATGATATGTACAAACGGTTGTAATCATCGATATGAAGGCGAAGAAAAATTTATGGCATTAAATGTTGCTGTCAAAGTTGATTCACTCAATGAATCATTGAATCAATTTGTTAAAGGCGAAGTACTTGATGGAAATAATTCGGTAAGTATAAAAAATGATATCTTCTTCTCTCGTCATGAATACGATAGACTAAAAATTGATTCAAATAACTATTTTGTTTTTATTCATATAGTATTTTTGTGCTAAATGTCAAGAAAAACGGACAACAATCAAACGATTGTGTATTAAAAAACTACCACCATTATTATGTATACAAATGAAAAGATTTGGTTTCGATTGGGAAAATAATCGTGCATTAAAATTTGATGATTATTTTAAATTTCCCTTCATACTCAACATGGAACCATATACATTAGAAGGTGTAAATAAACGTGAAAGCTTTTTAGAATATGATGATCTTGTTACCAATACGAATGGAAATGGCTCGAATGGTCTCGTCAATAATTCATCATCAACAATAATAGGTAGCTACAATTAAAGTTTAGTTTTTACACGTTTATAAAATTAGACAGAAGTACCCTCATCATTGAAATATAGACAATACGACAACAATAGAAATAGATTGAAATACGAACACATATATACATACATATGGTATCAGAATGTGACTGTTCCAAAAGTTGATTTTCATTTGATTCTTTGAATTCCGTCAATTTCCTATTTGCTGACAGTAGATCTATTCCACTAAGAACCTATAAAAGCTTGAATCCAGAAGAATTTTTTCTCCATAAAACGATTTTATGTATTGAAATCAGAAAGAAAATTTCTTTTAGGCAACAATAAATCATTAACACGTACACCTTCATCATTGAATAATCCTGCTAATACGATGCCAACTATCAATTATGAACTAGTTGGTATTGTTATTCATTCTGGTCAAGCAAACGCCGGCCATTATTATTCATATATAAAAGATACTCGTTGCCGTTATTCAAATAATATGAATCAGTGGTATCGTTTTAATGATACAACAGTTGAAGAAATTCAATTAACTGAACAAATGCTTGAAGAAGAATGTTTCGGTGGAACATTTCGTGTTCAAAAAGATACGAATAATAATAACAATAACAATAATAATTCAAGTGAAGAACGTATCCGTCATTGGAATGCTTACATGCTTATCTATCAGTGTATCGAACCATTTAAATTACTTCTTCCACCAACCATTCCTTCGTCACCAAATACAAATCGCTTAATACCACGTAATGCACGTGTTCGGCGTAAGAGTCAACGTGATACATTATCGCAGTTAGCTGATCTAGTTGTTCAAAGTGAAAATAATGATCTATTCAAAATAAAAAAACCATTAATATCATCAAGTGTTCTAATTTGTGTTAAAGATGAAAATTTAGAATTTTTGAAAAATCGTGATACATATTGTGATGACTATTTTCAATTTATATACAAATTATCAAGTATTTGCTTAGATGAAGTAAATCCTCAAGAACATGAAATTGAATCAAACAATACTAATCATAATACACATGCGTTTGAATTATGTACACAATTAGCATTGAACTTTTTATTTAATACACATTTACGAACACATCGTCGTTTACGAAAAGATAATCTAGAACAATGGGTTGAATTATTGGGAAATTTATTCTCGAAGAAGTCTTCATCATGTTATGTGTTTTATAAATTTTTATTCGAAATCAATGATGATACATTGAAATTATATTTACTCGATTGTCCTATTGATGATATTCGACAAATATTTAAAGATATTTGTGAAAATGTTTTAAAGTCAAGTTATTTTCATAATATTAAAAAATATATTGAATCGTTTATTGAACAATTAATTGATCTATTAGATAAATCTGTTGTTGAACAAGTTAAACATTCGCATGCATATTTTCAATTAATATATACATATGCGACGATGAATAAATTATCTATTGTATATTTATTAAAATTAAATACATTTGTACGTTTAATGAATTTTCTCTTAGGTGAAAATATGGATAATAGAAGATGGCATTGTGGACAATCTAAAGAATTCGGTATTATACATGAAATTATTTCAATATTATCTTTACATTGTTACACGATGGATGAATGTGATCATAAAAAAGTTATTGAAATAATTAATCAAATGGATATGTATTTCTTTGGTCAATTGTCAAATAGATATTTAAAAGAAATGTGTTATGCTTTTCAAGAAGTGTCATCAACGAAATTAATACATACTTTAGAATTAGTGGAATTATTAGCAAAAAATAATATAAAATTTTCTGAGCAATTTATTCGAATTATTTTACAATCTATTGCACAGGCCCATACAAATGATTTAAAATCTTTATTCAAACTATTAAGTCGTATATTAGTAAGTTTTTGTTTTTCTTTCACATGGACACTCTTCGTCGAGTTACATCAATATGAATAACAGAAAGAATATCTGTTTAGTTCATATTTTAAATTATTTCTAAGAGTTATGGATCCAAATTTTGACAGGCATCTAATTCGTTTGTGCATATCCATTAGTTGTACAGATTTCAAATAGAAATGAAAACATTCGTTCTTAACTGACACGAATAATATCACGATCAACAGGGAACTTCTTTCATGCTGTACCAAATTTCATAAATCGATCTATTCGCAGTTTTAATCATGCTAACATTCAAGTAGAGGATTTGTATTTTTATTTAATGAATTGTCTCAAAGAAAAAACAAGACGTAACCATTGATATGACATAAAAATTGTTGCATTGGATATTTTAGTTGATTGATGATTCACATCATACAAAACGTCTTCAACTTGCATTTGAAGGCGTCAATGAATCTACGAATACTGATAATAGTCAAAATTTCAACGGATTTTATTCACTTATTCGAACAAGTATCGAAACAGAACAACGACGAGCTTATCAAATTGTCAAATTCCTGATAACTCTATCGAATAAGTACGTTCTAAAATGCAAAGTTCTTTTAGTATTTGATATTTCATTTGAATCTATAAAAGAAAATCTCCTTTTTTTTCTAGAAGTGATGCTTGTAAAGATTATCTTTCTTCAACTGCAGTTCAATGGGAAGCTGCGATTAATTGGTTAAAACAACAAATGCAAACGTCATGGCAATGGTCACCAGCACAAAACCTATCCAATGAAGATACAGATACACGTTCATTTCAACGTACACGTAGTGCACAATATACATTAGAACAAGCTCAAAGTCTTCTTCAACAAACGACAACACCCAATAAAAATATTCACTTTAATTCAACTACAAACGGCTTCCTAGAATTGAATGATAATCATAAGTTGTCACCACCACTACCACCGCCCCCACCACCATCATCATCATCACCAGAATCAGTATTAGTCAAAACCGATTGATTGATTCATTAGATATGTAAAATACAACGAATAAAACACCCGGTGTACTCCTTTTCTTTCGTCTACGAGCATGATTAGTAATGATATCCAATTTTTTTATACGTATTGTTGATAGAAATCTTCTTCTTGCTCATGGTTTTCTTTCGATCGACTGAGAACAGTCGCTAGTTTGATACTTATTTTTTGCTACTAAGGTTTTTCTTTCATTCCAACATTACTTTTCTTATTGAATAGAGAAAAAACAACTCAAGTGCGCATCTGTGCTACGCTTATTACTGGAAGATATATGTAAATGTATGTGATTTTTTTGTCTCAAAGAAATAAAAAGGAAAAAGTGAGTTTGTATAAAGAAAATAAAAAGAAACAAGTAAAGAAAATTGTAATTCATTTTTAAACATGATTCGACGGTTGAAACTATTCCAGCACAATACATCTGAGACTGAACAATGACACGCATCTTTCACACGTAAGCTTGTAAGTATTTTTTTGGTATTGAGATAAAGTTTGAATTTCTTACTAGAGTATGTAAAGCGAATCATGCTTTCTTTCGAAACCAGTAATTGCAGGTCTGATTAAAAGTTGATTCGGATCCTACATGTAAATCCTTCCATGTGTCAATAGAAGGGTGTGAGTAAAAAGAAGACTAAGATCTGCATTCTCACCTTGCATGTATATTAGATCTGAACCACGTTTTCAGATTGTGTCGAATATGTTGTATAAGAATGTATTGTGCCGTTACTGAACGGAATTTATTACGACGATCATCTCATGTCGTACTTCGATGTGCTGTACATTGTGTTGCAAAGTGCGGGATATGCGGTACATACATTATTTTGGTGCGCTCACATTTCATAATGAACTTTAGCCTATTTGGAATCGTTAAACGAGCATAAAAGGGACCCTATTCATAATAACTTTCCTTAAAATATCTGAAGCACACAATACCATGCTCAACTCCCTAGAGGAAAGAAGAATGACGCTCTCCATCCAACACACTGTTAAAAATTTTGTAAAGGTCTCTCTCTGTGAATCCGTATTGACAGTAGATATTTGACGCATCTAACAACAATTGTTCGTTCGACGATCATCGTCGAAAGTTATACAAGATTTAGTAGACAATACCATTCTGCATTCAACACAACACTTTAGCGACTTAACACAAGTCAAGGGACAAATCTAGACAAGAGATACTCAAATTTTATGATTACTTCACGTATGTTAGTATACTTCAATATGAATTTCAATACGGCTTGAGCATGTCGATAGTAGATAAAATTTCAAAAGATTTTCAACGAATAAAAGTTTTCCTTGTACAATGTGAGCATACTGCGAAAACGCTTTATATTCCAACTAATATTTTCGCTAAGAACAGGATGAATCGTAATGTAAATTATGATCGATGATGCACATGTACACATTCAATCAAAGGAATTCATTGAAAAATGACTTTTTCTATATATATTTTTAATAAATTTTGTAGATAATAGATTTTTTACTTTATTAGTATTTTTGTGTCGGAACATTCCGTAATCGAAATAATAGTCTTAATTTTTCATGTTCACACGCGAAAATATAAATAGATTATGATATATTGAAGTCGACATATACTGTGTCCAACGTATCAAATTAAACTTCGTTGAAGACATCTGCTGTCATGAATTCTTTCGATTCCATGTATTTGAGATTCGTATTTTTTGTTCTTATTTTCATTTGATCAAAGACAAGATATAAAATACTAACAAATGATATGATTGATTGTTCCTAGTTACGGTATGATAAAAAAGAATGCTTATCATGAATCTCAATCCAAACAGGCATAACACATACAAGTTAAGTTTCATAACTATCATTCATTCAGATGATGAATCATTTGTATTACTTGCTTCTTTTTTCTGTGTATTGAACTCAATCAAATAAGCCATGACACGTTGCGATTAGTTATGGACGTTCATTTATCAACATTTTTATTTACCTTCAAGAAGAATGGCAAGAGGATGGTCAATGATCTTCCTTTCAGACATATAAAAAAAACAACTAGAATTCGATGATTGATTGATAGCTAGCAAATATTTGTTTTTTTTCTCGTGCGATGCACATACCCCATCCAAAGAGGAGAACATAGCCAGCGATAACGAATCATCTAGGCGGATGGAATTTGTGCTCTCTATGACTTTTTCTTATTAGTAATTCTAGAAAAAACGCTAACAACAAAACAAGAACAGTAATGAGAGGATGATGAACTGCTGCTCTGTTTGAATAGATGCAAATAATGGACATGATAATTCTGTTGGGACTCGAAAAGAAAACATATTTGTAATGAATATTAATGAAAAAATATAATTATTATTTTCTATTTGATCTACGGCAATGAATCGAATCGATTCAAAACTATGTTTCATTTTATGATCTGATTATTAAGTGAGAGTACAGAATACAATGTAAGTAGCTATACTGTGATATTGTTGGTTGCTTGAAATTGAAATTATGATTATGATACGAAATCAGAAATACTTCCGTATTGCATTTGGTTATTCATCCGATTCTCTTACTGTGTTGTTGAGTTTGGCTTGTATTTCGATCCTAAAGATTTTTAATTGATGATAAAACAAGATCTTGTTCAAAAGAGTAAATCTTGCTTTTTTCGTAGGTGCTCCATGTGTTGTTGAATAATAAGCAATTTGCTTTATGCTCGCTCCAAAATGTCAATGTTGCATCTGTTTGTACAGCACGCGAACTACTAATTGTAGCATGATGCTTCAATAGATGATGACAATAGATCGAACATGGAATAAATGAATCATATATCAAATAATTCTGTTCCTTGAAAAAGAAAAATATAGGAACCAAGTACAGATACGAGAAATCCAAAGTTAACAACAGAAGATCACATGCAAATGAAATGTACGAAATACTTTTTTTTCTTAAATTATGAACATGTGTATTTCTATAATCGAATCACACATGTACTTGATTAACAACTATTTACTTGACACTAGACTCGATAGTTTAAACTGTTAAACAAACTTATCCTTTTCTATATAGAAAAATGTTTTTAGTTGTTGATATTCTTGGCTTTTATTTAGATCATTCGACGTATACATTCTTTTCAACTGTATCATACATAGAATAGATTCTCAAATGATGTCTATAAGATTTTTCTATTTCATTTCGAAAAACAACTCCTCCGATTTTATCGCGAAATTCTTTATTTCATCAAAAGTTCAAATTTGAGAATTTCCAAATGTGTATATAAGCGGTCGTGTCATTAGTGTTTTGCACAAAATTATATATAGATACAAAAAAATTAGATATCTGTGAAAATATATTGCTTTTCCAGGATTCTCTCCTTCGCTAGATAAATATGCCTTGCTCTAAGGAATACAATCCCAAACTAGGCTCTTCTATTGTACTCTAGCATATTTCAAACACATCTCAATATTTGTTCTTCTCAACTCATTCTTGCAATAATCAGCGTACTCATTTCTCAAGCATGATCATCATGTTGGTGATTCCTCGTAGTTGTATAGTATCGTTCTATGTCATGCCCCACTATTTGTCATATTCGCATTCGTTGCTTTATATATATTTTGTTATGTTTGTCGTTGGCTTTGTATTGTTTTTCATCATAAGTTATTTGTAATCACCACTATGAACCTGTCTAAAGCCCTCTCTTGATTGAACGGTTAAATAAATTCGAAATTAAAAATAAATTCTTTCATGTTCTTTTGATTTAATTATGGTATTGACAATATAGCCATAAGGGAACATAGCGTCATAAGCGAATAGTTAGCTAATATTTTGAGAAATGTAAAAGTAAGATTGTCAACAATCGTACACGACTATTTATGTGCTACGTATTCATTTAACTATGTGTATGTAATTCGTCAAAATACGACGATATGAAACAATAACCAATCTATATAAGCATAATCTTGCATTTCTTTTGTATTTTTAGATGTCAGTGTGTTGTTAACGATAACAGTACACTAAGGTTAGAAAAAGGATTAAAAAAACCGTAAAATTTAAGGTTGTAATGAGATACACAATCCGTGTGACTTTTATATATCACTTGTGTGCTGTTTTTGTCGAGGAGATGTAAATCAACGACTAGATTAGCGCATTGATAAGAGATTAATCAGATCATGACATGTGTGAATATCACAGACATCTTAGATTTTGTCAATTAATCTAATCTATAAATAAACACGAATATAACTTAAGGCATGCTAGTACTCCGTTTAGTGTATTAGCTGAACATTTATGCGCATGCAGATTTCTGTATTCTATAAATTCATGTTTATAGTAATCGACTAAGCGTAATCGAAACTTCCATACTGATAGGATACTAGAGATAAAAACTTAACCTTATGGCCTAACACTGTCATTGATATTTCATTATATATACGTATATATGTCTATAGTTTATTGACATCTCTTCATCGAAATCATATTTATCCTCGAGTTATGTATAATCTCAATCGTGTACGTAGATGTTTACTACTAGGAAATCTATTGATTCAATTCAATGAACAGACAAACACAAAGGAGCCGAGAATCTTATTATTTTCTATTCGATGATAATATGATCGACATCCTTCACGATCAATATCTTATCGTTCGACACTGATCATTCCAAACATATGACTATAATGAACCTAGTAGCAACAATTACTAAGAATAAATTACAGATAAAATTGTAATTTAATGTGGAATAACTAAATCACTGATATTAGTACGTTATCTACTGTTTTCAAAATTTCTTAGGGTTCATTTCGATGATGATGCTTTAGCATCTGTTTTCTATAGTCAGTCTACTTTGCATCGTTACAATGAAATCCTAGGGAGAAAAACTGAAACTGAGTGTGTTTTTCTTTCATCTTCTGTCCAAACGGTATGTCATAGAGTCCCTTCGTTGTACAAATCAAACAAGTTTGTATGCACTAATAATTTTGCTCCAAACGGACGCATTAATATCGTGATGCTATCATTCATTCATTCTCTCTCTCTCTCTTTCTCTTTCTCTCTCTCTATTTCTCCTTCTCTCTCTCTTTCTCTTTCTCTCTCTCTCTTCTTCTATGCTATGTAAAGAGAAGAAATAGAAAAATATTGTGCAGCCATTTTATACACATCGTTATTCTACGGCGTCTATTTCATTTCAGATTTACGTCTACTTCTACTTGTATTCATCAAACAATTGAAGCATATCTATATATCTAAATATATACGTGTATATATATGGCTACTCTTCGACTTTTTCCATTTATTGGTGCACTTGTTGCTATTATTGCAGTTGTACTATCAGTTATTGGTGTATCGACGACTTATTGGTTTTCAACACGAGTGGCTGGTGCACATACCGGTACGAGTAAAGAAAAAATTGCAATATTCAAGGAAAAATAAAGAAATTATTTTCTTTTCGAATAATATCTTAGGTCTTTGGCAATCTTGTGCAAATGGCGTTTGTGTACGAACCGATGGTGGACGACCAGCTGCCTTTGCGTTAACCGTATGAGAAATATTGACTTTTTTTTGAAGTTCGTAATGACACGTAATTGGATGTGTTTGATTTTTCTCTGTTAAGGCTATCATTGCTATTGGTGTAGCCGCTCTCTTGGCTATTTTCAGTGGTTTATCAAGAAATCAATCCGATGCATCCAACAACATGGCTCGTCTTTGCAGTATTCTATCGGTTATTTTACTTTTTGCAAGTGGAATTCTCATAGCTGCATCAATTTATGGATATATTGATGTGAAATATCCTACGGGTTATTCATTTACGCTAATGTCTCTTGCTCAATTCTTGAGCTTTCTTGCTGCTATGCTCGTTGCTCATTGGATGGTGACTAGAAATTTATTCTATTGATATTCAAATGTTGAATAATATTTTTAATTTTAGGGACATTCATTTACTGTCATTAGTTAAACGAAATCAATTGAACATGAAAACAAAACGCAAACTTCTACTTGTAAATTTTCTCACTAGATTGATTACCTTATCTAATCTTCTTTTTAGTTGGTTTTTTGTTGGCAGAGTTCTACTTGTTTTGGTCAATCATTTTTTATTTCTGTTATATTTGATTCAGCTGAAATATCTATACTTGGCCCTTATTTCGTTTATTTGTAATTGAAAGTGTTTATTATTCTGTTCTTCTTATGAATAAATAAATATATTACTGAGATTAATAATAATATAAGATACAAACATTTTACATTGACTTATGCTAAAAAAATACTTCATATATTACAAAGAATAGTTTGTAACAATGTGAAAAATGTTTCATTCAGAAATTCAAATTTATTTTATTAATTTGCTGAAATTTTTCAGACTGTAAATATGCTTGATGAAAAATATGTAAGCAAGTCTACATTTCAATAAACGCTCCTTTTCTGTCTCGCATTGCTTTCAATGCAGGTAACAATTCCTAGACATGATTTCAAACCAAACTAAATAAAAATTCAACAAACATCATGCAGTACGTATGCTACGTAACATAGATGTACAACTTAGACAAGAAAAGATATCACAGCACTAACAAACCAATAAAAAAGATAGACTTGTATAATAATCAAGCTGTTCGATGTAAAGTAGTTTATGATAATCTTAAATCATGCTTACCATATTTTCCATAGAAGGACACAGTAATGATATATATATATGAGCTACTTGGAAAGTTATTAACGAATTATGTTCGACAATAGTGAACGATCAAATTTACTTTAAATTGATTGTTTCATTAACGAGAAGCTTACTGAAATTTATTTCTCTGATTCCAATCGTTTGTTTTTCTACTCATAGGGCTCACTATTTTTCATGTGGTCTGTGAATTAGGACAATGTGTGGGATGAGGGGATTTTATTCCATCCCATTCCATTGAACGAAAAACATATTCGTCACACCTAGAGATCTACGGCTCCAACACAACCTGGAACCACAGTTCGGATACCGATCCCCATTCGTTAAAAACATCAATTCCAGTCGATTAAAAAATGATTACATGATTCACACGTATATCACTATACAGGTTAGACGTGTTCTCGTTCTCATTCTTGTTATCTATCTACCTTACATTCTTACATTTTCCACTTTCTCTCTCTCTCTCTCTCTCTCTCTCTACTACCTCAATATCAAATCACGTGTTGGAACACGTGACCATCAATCTATCTTCAGTAAGATTTGGTGATATTTCCAACCGTCAAAATGAGTAGGAGATCGTTATCACCCTCGTTATGACTTAACCATCATAATCATTCGAAAAACCATGATTTACCAACCTCAAACATCTGCAAAAGCTCCTACGAGATATTGAACCATCCTCATACCAATATACATACTACAACTCTTCGTTAATTCATAATTCAACCATCAATGCAGTAATGGTATCAAGAAATAATGTCCAACCAATCGAATCACCAATGCGTCGACCACACTCCTCGTCAAATGATGAACTGTCAGATATGGAAAACTTCATGAATGACGCTAGTACAAGAACAGTGCACACTCGTAAACGTACCAGATTGAATGCAAGCAAGTTACATCATCTACAACCAACAAAAATTACATCAGCTCATGTATCTGTAAATAATTGTACTAAGGTAACAACAACAACAGATGGAATGAGATGGCTGCGACTTATTATGAATCATTATACAAAGAACCCAAAGTAATGCGTCCACATCCATATGTTGACTCTCCTCTCATGGAAGAGGACCCAACAGTCGATGAAATCCCTCCAGTAACATACCCAGAACTAATTAAAACGTTGCAAAAGAAGAAGATAAAACGTTCATGTGACATTCATGGTTTATCTCCTTATATGTTAAGCCAAATGCCTCGTAACTATTGGCATATTTTTGTACGTCTTTACAACCATTCATTCGCAACATGCTTTTTGCCAAGGAAGTTTAAAGAAGTTCGAATGGTATTATTGGCGAAAAAGAAAGCTGTGTGCACGCCAGAAGAAACAAGGCCCATCTCCTTATTAGATTCCTTCTTGAAAGTTCAAGAAAGACTATTCTTGGATAGATTTCTTCAAATATTAAAAGACAAAGCTATTCTTCCAGATACTCAGTCTGGGTTTCGTGCGAACTATCGTTTACAAACTCGAGTACTTCTTCTTTTTGAACAAATTGCTTCTTATATGTCTAACAGTTCTCCAGTAGTTACTGTCTTTGTTGATTTCAAGTCGGCCTTTGATCAACTCTGGTTTCATGGCTGTCTTGGTAAATTGCTTAGAATGGGAATTCCTAAATCTTATGTGAATTGGACTCGTGCATGGCTGATAAATAGAAGAGGTACAATAGAAATATCTGGTAAGAGATCTAGATGGTTTGAAATTCTTCGTGGTGGTCCACAAGGATGAAGTTTTACACCAACATTATTTATAACATATCGCAGTGATATGCAAGATTTCTTACCAATGGCTATGTGCTTCTTTTTTGCCGATGATTTAGCTGCTGTTTTAGCTGGTCAAATGGGCATACGATTTACTGATCAATGTTTAGATTTAGAACGCCGACTTCACTCATTCTTTGCGGGTTTGGAATTTTACGCTATCTTATCGGTTCAACCTATAAATTATGTGAAGAGCAAAGCAATGTTCTCAGCTAGAGCTATCAATTATCCTAATCCTATGCCAGTATTAAGGTGTGGAGACGAAACTATTGAATGGGTTAGGATATTTAAATACTTAGGATACTGGATATCGACTAAATTAGGTTGGGGTCATATTATTGGGAAAATTCGCCTGCGAGTGAGACAACAAACAGCTATGATTAATTCGATTAAATTTGGTGGCTGTTCTTCAGTTGCTTTACGTCGAGTATTATTCTCAACATTTGTTCTACCACTCTTCACATGGCTATTTGCTATAGTACCTCTATTTACACCAATCCAGCGTTCTAGACTCAATCATTTCTATTATACGTCGCTGAAACGTGTATATCATTGTCTTTGTTGGGAAGACAAATTCTTTGCATCAGCTTATAATGAGAGAGCTATGGATGATTTGTGTTATGAATATTGGGTAAATTATTTTAAAGCACTATCAAGATCTCGAGATGGTTACTTACTATTAGAACAATCACAGCTCAATAGAATTAGGACTAATTGGGAAGAAGGAACTCAAAAGATTCGTGGTATTAGAAGGTCGCAACGATTTGTGACACATTATGATGTTCTTACTTTAATTACACACTGGATGGAAGAACATGGAACGACTGATTCTGTACCGGTGATGGATTATAATGACTATGAAATATTTGCTACTGCACCTGAGTCTTTCTAGAGCAGTAAAAGAAGGGTATGGAGTGCTACGTTTAAGAAAGAAAGTTCTCTATCGCTATATTCGTCGGCCATTTGTTAGGTGGATGGTACTTTATTACTATCTGCCTGTGTCAGCCTCTTCCTTTTCTTGTTATCTTCTGTTCTTTTAATGTTTGTTCGCTGTTATTTTCTTTACAGCATTTTGTCCCTTTAGGATCTCGATGGTCGGAGGGAAATAAAGGCAATACATACACAACAACAGATGGAATGATCTCAATCGAAGCTGAACGTTTTGCACAAACAAGATATCCTTTCCCACCCTTTATCATTCGTTTAACAAATCCTAATATTATGGAACAAACAGTAGCGGAAGATCTTCGTAAACATTTAAAACAACATCGTCAACTGGATATCGAATTTGTTAGTTATCGGCGTTCAAAAAATAAATGTAGCAATAATGAAATTGATATATTATTATTTGTAAAAGACAGTCATTCATTCGCATGTCTATTCAATGATTCCAATTGGCTCACATTGCTTAATGGACAAAGATTTTTTCTGTCACATAAACCACCAATATCACCACAATTGTCATTAATGATTAAAAATGTTGGAATAAATATTGATTGGGTCCATTTTTCTAATGAACTAAAATCAAACTATCCTGATATTGTCAATTTATTAAGAATGAAAAACAAGAAATATGAAGATATTAAACTTGTCAAAATCGAATTTAATAAGCCTGAGCAACGACATGATATTTTACTCAAAGGCAAAATTTTGATCGAAAGTTTATCATATGAAGTAGAAAAATATTAAGCACCTGCAAGGGTAATCATCTGCTCCAAATGCATGGCCATTGGCCATTTCTGGAAGCAATGTCAACAACAATAAGATATATGTGAAAAATGTGGCCCTGAATGTCCGGATTTAAAAGAACACAATTGTTCAGAACAACTTTATTGTAATCATTGTCATGGAAATCATCAATCGAATGAAATGTCCAATAATCAAGGATTTTAGGTCAAATCTCACGAAAAGACTTCTTTCTATCCCAGCCAATTCAAATAATAATCATTATAACAACCCAGGTCGAAGACGTACGGGGGAACCGGCCGAATCCAGTATTATTCCCACGATTTCCGGAAGCTGGTTTCCGAAATCGGTTCCGGCTTACTTCCTACCAATTCTGACAACCGGAGCGTATCCACGGATACGGTTCCCGTTTCCTACATGGGATCCGTCGACGATAAACACCGTTTCCAAGCCCGGACCGCATACGGTCCACATCCAATCGTTCCCAGATCGGATACCGGTAACGAAAAAACCAATTTTCCCATCGGAACAGAACACGGCTCAGATCTGGCCGTTTCCCAAACAGCGCTAAGTACTCCGACTTACTAAGCAAAGCTCTCCATATTTCGACGCCTGCTTTAAGCTTCTTTTTTAAAACGCCTCAAACAACACCAGAAGATACCCTGGGAACAAAAAGCATTCAAATAAAACAATATGCATTTCTCTCCCAAATTGTTTTTGTCGTTAAAACCGGAATTTTTAGACCGAAGACATAAAAATCAGATTTTTAGACTTTTGCAAATCGAAAACGCTACGTGTAAGACCAGCACACATGTTAAACATCAGTGTTTTGAGCCTTTTCTGAGTCTTCAATCAAGGTAAGCGACGCTACTAAAGTCTCTTAAGGAACTATCATTTCAAATTTTTATCGAAAAATTTCGAATGCAAATTAATGCACTGAAACCAATAATACATTAAGTAACACATCTGAAATTTTCAAAGGAACCCATGAAGGTATGGTAAACTACCCATGTCATGGAGATTGTCCTTAAATTAAAGGATTAAGAAAAAAATCTGCAAAAAGACCTTTAAAGGTCTTTTTTCATAAAATACTGATTTGGGTATCTAGGAACGATAAAAGTGAGAATTTTATATTCGATGTGATTTTTTTTCTAGCGGAGGCCTGATTTCCAAAGCAGAAATAATTTGGTCAGAATACGGTGGATTCCGACTGTTTTCCGATGCTTCTTTATCGGATTATTGTATTTTCCTGTTGGATCCTGGCGGAACTTGCCATAGTTCCGGTGTTTTTTTCGGCCGTTTCCGGCTGTACATGCAGCGGAACCGGCGGGAAAAAAACCAGAAAATATCCCTTTTCCAGCGGGTTCCGGCCGGATACGGTCTCCGGAACGAATGACCTGGGTATCGTAAAATTTCATGCACTTTCTGCTGATCGTCTCAGCGTATTCAGCAGACAACTCAACTATGTTCTACAAAACAATGACATTGAAAATAAAAAACGTATTGTGTTAAATGTGAAAGGAAAATATGGTGCGTGTCTTAATGAAACGTTTGATATACGTGAAACCGATGTGAGGTTTAGCGGATGTGATTGTATACGTACGAGGAAATCTTGCGTACCGTATGTGTAAAGAAGAAAAAAACTCTATTGTTCTTTGATTTGTAATTTCGAGTTGCTTTCTTTTAATGAAATTAAAACAAGCACAGTTACTCTGCTCGACACATCATAGTCTTGACATCCATCTGATTAATGACATGTTTTGGTTTCCAATGTTGAGTTTCTAATGTTGCCAGAGGATTTGTATTTACTGATTGCTCCCTACAATGAAGATTAAAATATTTTCTTATGTGCTTTACAATGACTGGAGTTCATCCTGGTCAGTATTTAACTTGCTTTAACAATATGAAGAACGAGGCGTATACGATGGGAATACAGAGACTATAGAGGATCCTGGAATCCGCATTTCCCTTTGAGAAATAGCTTGATAGGTGTGCATCATAACACTTTCAAAAATTTACTTATGCCATCATACAATATCTATACAGAACAATACTTGAAATTAAAAAGAAAAGCTTCAATAATTTACTTTTAAGACCTTTCGAACTCTGCTACCCTTTCCATTCCATCAAGACTATACTTGGGATGAGAATCCTACACCAAAAGAGCCCCCAAAATAGACTAACATTCAACATCTATATTCAAGTACTAGACTTTTCATCATTTACTTTCTTCTGTTGAAAATCGATCAGTATCTTCTTTAACAAACTGCTTCCTTGTAAGAAGACTAATAAAAAACTCCAATTTACTCAAAGTTTTACATCATTTTAAAATTAGCACAAGCCCTACGACTCTGGCTTTACCTAATCATACTCTTGAAACCATAAAAATTTCGTCCTCACATATGTAACTATACAGAAGAACTCTTCAAACCTTCCAGACATAATCCCACTGAGAAATCTCACGGTTCTGCATCTGAGAATGCGATCATATGACTCTCCTACTGCTGCGATAAGACTTTGCATTAAACAACATATTGAATGGATTTGTTTCGTTTTTCTGTCTGTAATTTTGAGTGTTCATTCCTGAAACCATTCAAAATGTCAATTGAAAATTAAAAGTTTCAGATACCCACTGAGTCTGATCGATACAAGCGATGCTAGTATTCGTTTGATTGCGTTGAATGATTATTGCGATCCGATTCTAAAACATGTAATTTACGTAGACAGAAGCTCGCAGAACATGTTGTTATTTACTTTTCGACATGTAACAAGAGACCATCTATGTAAAGTTGAACTATTGATCGAATCAGAATAAACGATAAACAGTGAAAGCATTAAATATTTTTATTTTATTTCATATGTTTCTGTATGAATAGCGGAAAACGACATTTGATCAATCATGTTTAAAAAAAAAGAAAAAGAAGATCTTCGACAAGTTGATGGTAGATTTGGGTGTTGTACAATGGCATTATC